>JAOPJO010000034.1:19407681-19418379 GCA_027123675.1 Molva macrophthalma | reverse complement strand
AACTGTATATACGCACTCTGTTACTGTTGGTTTTACTTTATTTATACATTCTGTGACGGTCAGCCAAACTTTATTTACAGACTCTGTTACTGTCGGCCCAACTTTATTTACACACTCTGTTTCCGTCAGCCCAACTTTATCTATACACTCTGTTACTGTCGGCCAAACTTTGTTCCTACACTCTGTTACAGTCAGCCAAACTTTATTTACACACTCTGTTACTGTTGGTCCAACTTTATATACACACTCTGTTACTGTTGGTTTTGCTTTATTTATACACTTTGTCACCGTCGGTCCCACTTTATGCATACATTTTGTTGCTGCAGAGCTGTAAAGCCCTACAGGCCCAGGCTGCAGAGCGCCTGGGCCTGAAACCAGAGTGTGAGTTACATAGTTACATAGGTTTTCTGTTTTTTTTTAATGGATATATTCTTGTAAAGATAAACTCAATCGTGAGTGCAAGACAGAGGTTTCAGAAGACGATTTAACAGAATTTATTTATACATTGGCAAGTCTTCTACACAGGTTTGATTTGAAACCTTTACAGACACTTTGACTAAGGACGTTGTTGTCCGGACAGGACGTTTTACGTTGTATTTTTTTTTTCTTCACAAAATCAGATTTACATTTGTGGATTTTAGAAATACCTTTAATTTATATAAATATGAGTAATATTGTGATATTGATATTAAAAATATTAGTTACATGAGGTAACTTATATTTGCATTAGATTCACTCCATACATGACCTCCCTACAGCCAAGATGTTCCGGCGGGTTCTGACCATCGTCCAGGCCCACTGTAAGCTGGGTCTGACGGCCACGCTGGTCCGAGAGGACGATAAGATTGTGGACCTAAACTTCTTGATTGGACCCAAGCTGTTCGAGGCCAACTGGATGGAGCTGCAGAACAACGGATACATCGCCAAGGTCCAGTGTGCTGAGGTGGGGCTAGGGGCCACCATGGTCCACCAGGGGCCACTAGGGGGCACTAGGGGCCACCAGGATCCCCTATGGGCCAACATGTTCCACTAGGGTCCACTAGGGGCCACTAGGGGCCGCCATGGTCCACCAGGGTCCACTAGGGTATATTATTGTCCACTAGGCACCACCAGGGGCCACTTGGGGGAAATTGTGTCTACTCAGGGCCACTAGGGTCCACTAGAGGCTGGGAGGCACAAGTGTCCACTAGGGCCATTAGGGGCTACCAGGGCCCACTAGGGGGCACTAGGGGCCACCAGGATCCATTAGGGGCCACAAGGATCCATTAGGGGCCACCAGGGTCCACTATGGGCCACCAGGTTCCACCAGGGTCTGTTAGGGGCCACTAGGGTTCACTAGGGACCACCAGAGTCCACTAAGGCCACTAGGAGCCAGCAGGGTCCACTAGAGGCAAACAGGGTCCACTAGGGGCTAGGGTATACTAGGGGCTAGGGTCCCCTAGGGGCTAGAGTCTAGGGTGAGGAAGGAGGGTCTAGGTCTCTAATGGTGGGCCCCTCCTCCCCCAGGTGTGGTGTCCCATGTCTCCAGAGTTCTACCGGGAGTACGTAGCCATCAAGACCAAGAAGAGGATCCTCCTCTACACCATGAACCCCAACAAGTTCCGCGCCTGCCAGTTCCTCATCCGCTTTCACGAGCGCCGCAACGACAAGATCATTGTGTTCGCTGACAACGTGTTCGCACTCAAGGATTACGCAATCCGCCTCAACAAGTAAGATCCAAAACCATGACAACCACGGAGAGGTTCATGAAGGGGAGGGCTGTCAATGAACCAGAGGGGATTGTGGGTCCTGTAGTCCACGAGGACCAGTGTGTTGAGCTCTCTCTCTCTCCCCCCCCCCCCCCTTCCTCCAGACCTTACATATACGGCCCTACCTCTCAGGGAGAGCGCATGCAGATCCTCCAGAACTTCAAACACAACCCCAAAATCAACACTATCTTCATCTCCAAGGTGAGTCATTCTCTCCTGTGCGGTGTTGGGGTTCTGGGATCCATCCCCAATGTCCACAGAACTGCCTGTCTTGTGTATCTTATTCATATAGTCCTCCACCTCTATCTGAAGGTAGGAGACACGTCCTTCGACCTCCCGGAGGCGAACGTGCTGATCCAGATCTCCTCCCATGGGGGGTCTCGGAGGCAGGAGGCCCAGAGGCTGGGCCGGGTGCTGAGAGCCAAGAAAGGTGTGTGTGTGTGTGTGTGTGTGTGTGTGTGTGTGTGTGTGTGTGTGTGTGTGTGTGTGAGATGGCAAATTGGAAACAGATGTTATAATATGTACTCTGGCTTGATTATGCAAGTAGCTTTTTTGGTGGTTGAACGATAAACCGCAATGTTTTGGGGGGACACTTTTTAAAAAAGCGATATCGCTCCATCCTAGTCTGCTAGGTCTCTACTTGCTGTGTCTCTACTAGTTTTGGTGTCCTCCTGGTTGTATAGGAATGGTAGCGGAGGAATACAACGCCTACTTCTACTCTCTGGTGTCTCAAGACACCCAGGAGATGGCCTACTCTACCAAGAGACAGAGGTTCCTGGTGGACCAAGGATACAGCTTTAAGGTCAGATACTGCAGTAACCCCTGACCCTTAACCCCTATCCCTTGACCCCTAACCCCTATCCCTTAATCCCTAACCCTTAACCCCTAGCCCTTAACCCCTAACCATTAACCCCTAGCACTTAACCCCTAACCCTTAACCCCTAGCCCATGACCCCTAACCATGACCCCTAGTGTGTGTGTGTGTGTGTGTGTGTGTGTGTGTGTGTGTGTGTGTGTGTGTGTGTGTGTGCGTGTGCGTGTGCGTGTGTGTAGGTGATCACTAAGATGGCTGGTATGGAGGAGGACGACCTGATGTTCTCCACACGGGAGGAGCAGCAACTCCTCCTGCAGAAGGTCCTCGCTGCCTCCGACCTCGACGCTGAAGAGGAGGTGGTGTTGGGGGAGGTGGGGGGGAGGCCCCAGGTGAGATTATATAACATTATATTAAAGCATAATACAACTTTTTTTGTATAACAACATTATATTAGAATAGAATATATAACATTACATATTAAAATATAATTTAACATATTTTTTTATAACATTCAATTATATTTTATAACATTTGATTATATAACATAAAATTATATTATATTCAAATATAACATTTGATTATATATCACATTGTATTATATAACATAACATCACATTAAAATAGAATATATAAAATGAATATATTTCAATATAACATTATATTATATACCATAACATGTTAAAATATAACCTCAACATACAATTATTTAAGAATATAGTATAAAACATTATGTTATATAACATTATGCTATATAAGTTTACATTACATAACAAAACATTTGATTATATTATCTAACATTTTAATGTAATGTAATGAGTTGTGGTGACTATTTTATAATGATATCATAATTAAGTCTCTTTGAACAACTATACACTTATTTACTTTTAGTTACACTAGAAGACACTAGAAGGAGTGCATGCTTTCAGATATTTCCAGCCTTTGTTTTCAGACATTTTTGGTGACTCTTTTTCTTCCGTCTTCTCTCAGTTCTCGCGGCGACCGGGCACCATGAGCTCCATGTCCGGGGCGGATGACGCTGTCTACATGGAGTACCACAGCCGGGGCAGCCGCTCGTCCGCTGCCGCAGCCAAGGGAGTCCACCCGCTCTTCAAGCGCTTCCGCAAGTAGAAACAGCGCCCTCTGGTGGCCGATCCGGGAACTAAAGACCACCCCAGGGAGATCCTTGTTGAACAAAGCTTCTTGATGCTGCTGAGTAGACCCAGAGTTTTCCCGCCAGACAGCTGCGTCTGAAGCAGAGATGAAGTTCTGGCTTAAGGGAATCCTAGAGGACAATTTTTGTGTAGGGAAATAAACTTTAAAATAGCTGAAGTTTTTAATACCGGTTATCATGATGATTAAAGAGCAGAAAGACAGAAAAAATGTATTACCCTTGCATTCAATTATTTTTCCCCATGTTTAATCCAGTATTTGGGCTGGAGTTAATACATTTGTTTCATTTGTGCATTAGGATGTTTTATAACATGTTGAAATATGTTTGGGTTGTACTGACACTTCTTGTGTTTAACATTTCCAAGTCAGACGGTTTATAACTCCACCTTTAAATGAACCAAACTGGGAATTAAAAAACCATGCTGCTTGCTTGTGTAGTGTGAAAGTCCAATCGTTGTACATCTTTTATTCATAGAACATCTTTTATTCATCGTACAGCTTTTATTCATAGTACAGCATTTATTCATAGCACATCTTTTATTCATCATACAGCTTTTATTCATAGTACAGCTTTTATTATTAGCACAGCTTTTATTCATCGTACATCGTTTATTCATCGTACATCGTTTATTCATCGTACATTGTTTATTCATCGTACATCGTTTATTTATTGTACAGATTTTTATCAAAGTACAACTTTTATTCATAGTACAGCTTTTATTCATCATAGGCCAGGGGGGAGTAGGGTTCAGATCGGTGGCGTCTAGTTGATTTCAGGTTTTCATTCTTGACTGCTCTGGGGTTCTTAATCCTGGAGGAATCTCCCATCTTGGCGTAAATCCCTGTTCCACAGACGGGGTGAGAGGAGGAAGGAAATGAGGAAGGAGGAGAGGAGAGGAGGAAGGGGGAGAGAGGAGAGGAGGCGGAAGGAGATGTGGAAGGGAGAGGAGATGAGATAGGGGGAAAGGAGGAGGATATAGAGGCCCCATGGCGACCTGAGGAAGAGCCCTGACTGACTGTGCAGCAGGACTGTGTCTAATGCTAACAGCTCATTGGCTGGTGTGGTGGGGCGGGCGTGTCCGAAATCAGGCCGTTCTCTTGGATTCTAAACCCTGGGAACACACTCTAAGTAAGAGAGAGGCATTGTGTGTTTAATTCAATGTTTGCTTTTGAGTAAATGTGTCAATATATCACTTTATTTGCATAGATGGTTACACCATCTTAACAAACACAGAAGACAAACAACTGTCACACAATTCAAATAAAAAGACTAAACAATTAATTCAATATTAGTTAGCTATTTGAAGAGCTTATGTTAGTTGAAATCCATTGATCCGAAGGATCATTAATATCTTATTTCTTCTTCTGCATTTCGTTCATTAATATCATTGTGATGCTGATTTTGGCGATAGTACGCAGCAAGTGCCCTGCCGAAGCCATAGCCAGATACTCAAACACTCAACTTTAGAACATTCTACTCATTTAACTGGTGCACAATAAGACTGGGCTGAGTTACAACCATGTTCATGTTATTAACCAGTTTGGAAACAAACATTTAAGACATTTTTGTTTACAGCAATGTGGATTATTTGGATGCAAAGTGGACTACTGCTAGGTGGCCTCTGACCTCAGGGAGGTTCTGGTACATGACCTCTGACCTGAGAGAGGTTCTGGTACATGACCTCCTACCTGAGAGAGGTTTGTGTACATGACCTCTGAACTGAAAGAGGTTCTGATACATGACCTCTGACCTAAGAGAGGCTCTGGAACATGACCTCTGATCTGAGAGAGGTTCTGGTACATGACCTCCTACCTGAGAGAGGCTCTGATACATGGCCTCTGACCTGAGAGAGGTTTGGGTACATGACCTCTGACCTGAGAAAGGTTCTGATACATGACCTCTGACCTGAGAGAGGTTTGGGTAAATTACCTCTGACCTGAGAGAGGTTTGGGTACATGACATCTGACCTGAGAGTGTCACACCTCCTCTTCCTTATGCTGCGTTCAAGACTACTTGGAACTTCGAAAAAACGAGCTCTGACTTTCCAACTCATTATTATCTTTTAGAATCGTGTATCATTTCAGAGCTCCATTCCATCGGACTTAACGTCAGTATCAACATCAGACATGGTGGCCTTCATCCTAATTGGAGTGAATTTATTATTAAAGTTTAATTTGATGTGTAATTATGCAAAATGTGTTTGTATAGTTTATATTATGTATATTATATAAATTATTAAATATTGTATTATATTATTTTACTACATTATTACTGCTGCATATATTTTTGTTTTCAGCAATGAGCCACAATATGCTGAACTTCCTTCCGTCATCCATGTTTTTCCCGTCCCCCCGAGTTCTGAGTTGTTTTGAACGCGGTTTAAGTTTCCACTGACCTCTGACCAGCTCTGTCTTACAGGGAGATGGATCCTTTGTCTTCATGAAGTCTGTCTTACAACCCCAAACCTCCAGAAGGAAGAACACAAGTTTTGTTGGACCCATAGCCATGCTGTGACGGTTGGTAGGCCTTGGCTATGTTCTGTCTCACATTATCTGGTTCTTTAGTTGCTTCAAATAAGATATTTATTGACCCCAGACGGGAAATTCCGGTGCTACAGCAGCAAGGACAGCACAGCAGTAGAAGATACAACATTTAAAACAATCATCAAACTACAAATATATTGAAAATATGTCTAAATACACAAGAAGAATAGTAGATAAATATAAACATTACCCACTTCGGAAGGAATAGAAGTCAATGAATACAACAAATATCATCCATTGAACTGTCGTTTGCAGTGAACTTGTTTTGAGTAAAAGTGTACATATGGGACTATTTTCTATGAATGCATCGATAATGGTTGCCTAGAGTTAAACAAAATAAACAATCAACTGTCATACTGATATGCAAATATGAACTAAGTAAATAAACAATGAATTAAAATAAAAATAACTAAAAATTGTTGTTTTTTATATCAATTGATCAATGTTTCCCAGTAATGACATGATATATTAGATTTTGTAGTGGCACACTCAGCCTGTCCAGTAGGCTATATCTGAGTGTGAAATATCGGGCTAGAGTTTCACACGACGTCACGCACATTCCAGGCTGCGCCATCTTGGTGTTTTTCACCATCATAATAATAATAATTTATTGCTTATTCTAGAATTGGTCAAGAAGTAACAAGACGGCTACTTGAACTTATTTGATGTAACTCTAGCTAACCTGTCTGAAACCCTCCGATAGAGGCTTTACTTTCACTAGCCTTTAGTGTATAAATATTTATATTGTATTTATTCAATTGTGTTTTTATTTAGGCTGGGAGGCAGTTTATATATACACAAATATTTGTGTTTGTGTTTATGCTAGTAGGTTTGTATGTAGAGAGAGAAGGAGTTAATTTGTTGATACGAAGCCTCCAGCTAAACATCAAGTTGAACATTGCTAAGGCTGTTAGGTAGATCCTGTGGTCTGAGTTCTCAGGAGACATGTTGTAGACGGTGCTATCAGCAAGGTACGTGTTAATACACTATTTCACTTATATATATATATATATATATAGCTGAGATATAGGTTACAAAATAGTTACTTAGGCCCTACCCAACCACTTATGGTTCAACTGAGACATTCAATTATTAATCTTACGCTTAAAGAAAACGTTAATTTGTAATCTATTAATGTACTTATTTGTTTATATCCAGGGTGATATCCAGGTTTTTTAAATTGTGGGTCATGTGAACGTGCAACGGTATTACTACGGCTGAATTCCCATATAGTTCCTTATAGTCCTATTTGCTGTTGTGTTTTCCATAGATAAGCTGTAAATATAGTTTATAGAGTGTCTATAAATATAGTCACACAGGGATTTCGGTTTGACCTTAGGTCGCAGATTGTTTGCTTCCTAAACGCAAAATTGTTTGAGAAACTCTGCAAAATGATACTATTGTACAATGTTAAGTCTATTAAACAAAACTACTCTAAAATAAATTTGCTCTATAGGTAAGACATAATGTTTGGTTGTAAGTAGAAAAAGTGAAGTTTATTCTTGATAGTTTTTTGCCCCTAGTTCGGCGTGTTGTAGTTAATACCTAATTATAATGTTTAAATACCTAATAATAATGTAAAACCGAACAATAATGTTGAAATACCTAATAATAATGGTATAGTTCCTATAATAATGTTGTAAACCTAATAATAATGTTGTAATACCAAATAATAATGTTGTAATACCTACTATTAATGGTGTAATACAGAATACTAATGTTGTAGTACTGAATACTAATGTTGTAATACATAATAATAATGACATAATACCTAATAATAATGTTGTTATAACTAATAATAAAGTTGTAATACCTAATTCTAAGGTTTTAATACCTAGTAATACGATTGTAATTACTAGAAATAATGTTGTCATACCTAATAATAATGTTGTTACATCTAATATTAATGATGTTATACCAAGTAATAATGTTGTAGTACCTAATGATAACGTTGTAATACCTAATAATAATGTTGTAATACCTAATAAGGTTTTCATTCCTAATAATTAGGTTGTCCTACTTAATAATGTCTTAATACCTAGTTATAATGTTATGATACCTTTTAATGTTGTAATACTGAATAATGTTATAAAACCTATCAATAATGTTGACTACATCACCTGATCTCTCAAAACATTTCTTTCATCACAACTTCTAGTTTGAGGCAAGCAACATGGCAAACTCATCAATTGGGCAGCATTTAGGAAAAACTCTAACTTGAGTGACGGCAAACCTCTATTATTCATAGAACCTTAGTTACATTCGTAACTCTGGTTCTGTTTCATTAGTTCTTACTGCCAGTGGCGGTGCAGTAGCACGTGGATGCCTTATACCAACAAGGTCACGAGGAAGCCATGCTTACCCCCTTAAGAACTCTGTGGAGGAGTCGAAAAGACGGCGGTTGCTACAGGATTACATTAAGCCTAGTTTACCCTGTAGAACTGGGTAAAATAAATGGCTTTAAAAGAAAGCCATTTCAAATCCGTCTGGGAAAGAGGTTCAATTGGGGACTGGGACAGAATTCCCAGCACCAGCGTTAGGTCCCAGGATCGCGTGGTTCTCAACCGTGGCTGCCACGACCACTAAACTCGCTTCAGGAAGCGACTAACAAGGCTGTGTGACCCTATGGTCATCCACCTTAATGTGGCTGGCCGAGATGGCAGCCAGATACACCTTAAATGTAGAGACTGACAGACCAGTCTCGAGCCTTGATTGCAAGAACTTTGGCCCATACAAGTAGGCGTTGCAACTCGCAGCTGGATCCTGTGCCTCCCTGATTATTTACATTGTAAGTCCAAGGTCATTGTACATCCAAGGTCCTCCCACCTTGAGGCGTCCGTCGTTACCACCTCCCGAAGTGGAGGGACTAAGCCCAAGCGGATCTTTAACATGTCTAATGTCAAATAAATGAACTTATGGCATTGCCTCTATGAGGCCTTATATTGGACGCAAGTGCTACGTGTCTGTCACATTTGCATTGCATTTGTGAAAAATGCAATGCTAAGGGTCAATGACCTCTCAAGGTCATCAGAGGTCAGATACAAATTGCCTCCATGTCTGAAATACAACCTTGGGGTATGGAGATTATATGCTGAACCTTTCATACTTTAGGTATAACATGCACAATTGGTTTGACTATCTGCCCCATCTTATATATCTGCAATGTTCACAATGTTACATTTGTGATAAGTAAAGAAGGTTATACATCCGCAGTCCCCACAATGTTACATTTGTGATAAGTAAAGTAAGTAATACATCTGCAGTCCAAATAATGTTACATTCGTGATAAGTAAAGTAAGTAATAAAGTGTAAAGGGGGCTCACCAAGTGGAATACTGAGACTCTGATATGACAATGATGGCTATGTATTCCAAAAGTAAAGTAATGTGATTATTTAGTAGAAACTATAATGCATTTTTTTCCTGTTGTATTGAAGTATGGTGTATACTTTGTATAAAAAAAATGCTTTTAGTAGTGGTGAAGAACATACTGTAAGTCTGCCTACAATAAACCTTTTTACAGTTTCTCTTACTCTTAGTA
Organism: Molva macrophthalma; assembly: GCA_027123675.1. NCBI lineage: Eukaryota > Metazoa > Chordata > Actinopteri > Gadiformes > Lotidae > Molva > Molva macrophthalma. The sequence goes on along the minus strand of JAOPJO010000034.1, from coordinate 19,408,564 downwards.
TTGCAATGGCGCAAATGGAAATCAGTTGTATTGACAGACTCCCGGGTCAGTACCACCAACGAAATGCTGACTGCCATCAAACTCATCAAGATGTATGCTTGGGAAAAATCCTTCGAGAAGAAGATTAAAGGTAAGGGCTGCTTCCGGCTGCATTCAATTAATGAGTCTATAGTGATTTGCATGGCTGCCTAAATTTTCAGATGTTATCCTTGAACACCACGTTACCCACTGTTCCAGTTGTTGACTTGTTTAGGCTGCTAGACAAGAAGCTCAATCGGCCACAGAACCGTCTTGGGGACCAAGGATACTGTCTAAAATTGTTGAACATATTGAGCTGAAAACACCACGTTATGGAAACACAGGACTGAATTTTGTACAAAACAGAATACTACAGCAATAATTTAGAACGCACGCCAACATGTACCTAAATATATCCATGTGGTAGCAAACATTAAGAAATTTCAGCTTGGTTAGCCTACATTATATAATTAAGCTTTAAGGTATTAAACTAGTGGTGAATAGCTTACTTAAGAGATTATCTAAATGTATTAACGTCTAGACAAATACAAACTAGTCACACACGAGGGATGCAAGAAATACATACAATCACAGAACTAACCGAATACACGGTCCAATTGTATTGGGGGTCAGGACCCCCAAGGTCAGGACACCCTGGGCCTGCCACAGACTAGGGTCACCTCTCCCCTTGGAAGGTACAGGTGATGTTGTCTCAATGTCAGGTAGAGGGTTGAAATTGGAATGAAAGACTTCCAATCAGGCGCAAGGGAGACACCCCAACCCAAAGGGCTATGTATATATATTCTTAATGTGGAGGATGATGTCTTTAACGAGGCCACATACACACACACACCCCAGCACACAC
>JAOPJO010000034.1:19356728-19368374 GCA_027123675.1 Molva macrophthalma | reverse complement strand
CTCTCTCTCTCTCTCTCTCTCTCTCTCTCTCTCTCTCTCTCTCTCTCTCTCTCTCTCTCTCTCTCTCTCTTTTCTTTCACTTCTTGCTCTCGCGCCCTCTCTCTGTCTCTCTCACTCCCCCTCTCTCTCTCTCTTTCTGTCTCTCCCTCACTCCTTCTCTCTGTCTCTCATTCTCTCTCTCTCTCTCTCTCTCTCTCTCTCTCTCTCTCTGTCTCTCTCTGTGTCTCTAGGTCTCTCTCTCCAACTCTCTCAGTAGTAGTTTTTTCTCTTCTTGTGAAAGATGCAAGCCAAGAGTTCCCCGTCCTGTGCAGGAGCTGGTGGGGTTTGCGGTGCTCAGTCCTAGTTGAAGGTGCTGGATAGTAGTGCATCAAGTATTAAGAGTGTGAGGCTTAGAGACATCCCTGGCATCGCCCTGGTCCCTTCAACATGGAGCGTCTTTCAACGGGGCAGGAGGCTCCGTTTCCTGTGAAGAAGTTAGGGCTGAAAATCTCTAAAAGACGCCCTAGTGATATGTTCTTTGGGGGGGGGGGTACATTTTATTGCCGTTACCTGGCAAAAAGTGGGACATTTCATATCACATTTCAGTGGTGATTTCAAGGCGCCTTATTAGTTTACGGCATTATTTAAAGCTGGATGTTCTCTGGATTGAGAAGACGCAGCGTGGTGCTGAGAGCTTTGTGTCTACGCGGCTGTGCGTCTAAAACCCATACAGGCTTCTCTTTTCTCTGGGGACGCATCTTTTCAGCCATACAGTCCGAAAAAAAAAAAAGCGGCGGCTCTCCGCGCCTCATTAAAATGTGTGGCGGCGTCCCACTCTTTAGTGAACGCCTCCACTAGTGCGCGTGCGCGCGTGTGAATCCTAAAAGAGACGCGAATCAATGTGAGGGGAGCGAAATCTGATTGATATTCACTTCAGAGGGCCGGTGGAAGTAGGGATGGAGAGAGAGAGAGAGAGAGAGAGAGAGAGAGAGAAACCGCAGACGGAGAGAGTGAAGGAGCTCTGGCTCACCACTGCCACCACCCCTCTCGCTGTGTTCTCTGGCAGGTTGGACAGGCCTTCACTGTGAGGAGGACATTAATGAGTGTCTTCCTCAGCCCTGTGACCAGGGGATATGCATCCAGAATGAGCCTGGCTACGGCTACACCTGCTTCTGTCGCCCCGGATTCGTGGTGAGGCTACGAGATCAACCCCCCCCCTCCCCCCCCCCGCTTTATGTGCACACCTTCACACCTTCCTTCACACCAACCCTCCCCCCCCATCTTGACCCATTAATGTCACTTGGCCACTCCCTTTTCGTACTACATTATTGGAACCGTTTTGATCCAGGTAAAAAGGGTTATTTTGTGGATCGCCATCGCTAAAAATGGAATAGCTGCTGAAAGTGCTTTGGAGCCATATCGATTATCGTTATAGCGCCGAGGCCTATCCTATAGATTAGATTGATGGGTGGATAGATAGATTGATAGATGGATAGATGGATAGATGGACTGATAGCGGGATGGAAAGTCAATAGATCCAAATTCCTCCCTCATCACCAAACTCTCCTGTCAACTCAATGGACTGTCAATCAGTCAATCAATCTATTTTCCCCTGTTAGTACATTACGCAGTATTATGAGACGTTGTTGATAGAGGTCAGTATGTATATGTCGACCCTTTATTTAATTCGATTCAGGGCATTACTATGTACGACCGTTTCAGAGTATGACATATGCAAAGCATCTGACCGTCTCACATCACCGCATCATCTCCGTACGCCAGGGGAGGAACTGTGAGGACAATTATGACGACTGTCTCCTGGATCTATGCCCGGAGGCGTACACTTGTGAAGACGACGTCAACAGGGTCAGGTGTGTCCCCGCGGAAGGGAGTGGCCCCCCGCTGACAGCCCTCACAAATGTCACTCAGGGCCCGGCGCCCCGCCCACCTGAGCCACCGCCGACAGCAGCATCTGCGCCAACATCAGGTACCTTTGTTGTTTTTTTTTGGTTTTCGTCTGTTTTGGTTTTTGCCTTGATTTCACAGTTTGTCTAGTATTTTGTTTTTCCTTAACCCTAAAATAGATTAAACCTTTAGTACGTAGGAGTTTAAAGTTTCCTGGAATGTAGCCATTGTGTCCTTGTTGTTTTTTTGTGAACACGAATAAGTTGTGTGAATTGGTGTTATTGGGGTCTTACTTGTGTGATCAAGGACAATCGTGTTAGCGGTTGTTATTTACAGACGGGTCGGTTTTCTGTAAAGCGTCTGGCCTTGGAGGTTAGTTGTAGAGGAAAATATTTGTTATTATCATGCGACAATCAAAGAAAAAGTCAGGATTTTGTATTGCGAGTGTATTCGATACCCCTCCAAATCACTGTTTGAGGTTCGATCCCCAATGTCTGCAACGTCGGTAGCTCCAAGTTATTTTATTTTCTTTGTTTGCCAAATTGTATTTTGTAGAAGATGGTCATTTCCAGTTACACTACACTGAAGATGACGTAATGGACACTGGATTGCTGGATAAAACTGGATAGATACAGATTAGTTTTGTCTACCTTTGAAACTGTTCACAGAGCTGTTAAACAGAATTATTGAACACAGGTGAACTGAATCAATTCACCTTGACACCCTGGAAACCACTGATGGTCCAACAGGTAATGGACTCCAATGCACTACACCTGGTCCACGCTACAATAGTTTCTCCTTCTATTGTTTGGAAGATGGAGCAAAACTATTCTACTATTTTCTACTATTTTATAGTACATATCCAACAGACATCCTTTACTTGTTTTGAAGCCACACATCATCAAAAATAAGCGTTTCTACGCGAGATGATCCAGAAACTGAAGAGTTATCTAACTAGGTCACTATCTTAACGGATCCAGTGCCCTTGGTGGTGCTGGAAATAGACTCTGTGTTCCTTTAAACCCTAACACTGCTCAAAAAACCAAGAAATATATAATTTTTTTTCACCCATTTTAATGTAGACAGTGCTCTAGACTGACGTAAGTGTTTTGCTTGAATTTCTTGTGTATAATAGCAATTTAATCAGGAATGGAATAAAATAGGTAACTCTTCAGTTTGTAGATCGCATTTAATCACAGGTAAATTAACCCCTGTGGGCTTTTATGAAACCAGTTTAATTTCTGTGCTTTATAGACGCTGACTGCAGCTTAATCAAGAATCTTTATGTTAATTACAATGATCGCAGTAACAAAAGGCAAAACCACTCACAAGTGTAACAGAATGGATCGCCGTAGCCCTGGCCTCAAATCAATGTAATAATAATACTTGAGTCAGCTGCTGCGCTCAACTCCTGCTAGGTGAAATGTCTTCTACATCACATGTATGCATTTTCTAGTTAAACCTTTTGGTAATGTTTCACCAAGCTGCCTAATTACATTTACATTTACATTTAGGACATTTAGCAAAAGCTTTTATCCAAACAATACAATACAATAAGTATAAGTATTATTACAATATTACAATATTATTACAAAGTATATTTGTCAGAAGAAAGAGAAACAACAAGATATTGTCGGTATAATAAGGATGTTCATAGAAACAAGTGCCAAGCACTTAAAATTGCTAGGTTTACCCATTCCCCGTATATAAGATGATAAGATGCTACTCGATGCTAAGTACTATTTTTACGTGTCAGGACGTACAACATACAATAAATGCGTACATTAAGTGCCAGGATGTACAAACATACAATAAGGGCATAAGAGGGTTGTTTTTTAGGAGAGTAAGGGAGGAGGAGGGGCGGTGGGGGGTAAGGAGGGAGGCTATGCAGAGTCCAGGTGAACTCTGAACAAGTGAGTCTTGATTCTCTTGCGGAAGCTGGTGAGCGACTCTGCGGCCCTGACATCGGCAGTGAGCTCGTTCCACCATGGCGGTGCAAAACAGAGAAGAGTTGTGACTTTGTTGTGTGACCTTTACTTGCTCTTAGTGATGGCGGTACCAAGCGTCCAGCTGAGGTAGTGGGGTGGAGCTGGGGTGTGCGGTCTGACTGACGCTTGGAGGTAGGCAGGGGCAGTTCCGTTTACCGCCTTGTAAGCCAGTACCATCGTCTTGAATCTGATGCGAGCTACAACAGGGAGCCAGTGGAGGTCACGGAAGAGGGGGGTAACATGGGAACATTTTTGTAGGTTTAACACGAGGCGTGTTCAACCGTAGATGATGGTTGGTTACCTGTAGAGTAGACTAACCTTTACCAGGTAAAACTAGATGTTTAGAATGGACCAGGACCTCCAGGTGATGGTTGCTTACCTGTTAAGCTGACTTACTTACCGACAGTTTGAATATTTCACAAAATTAAATGATCTATTACCTGAAAACTTCCAGAACATGTGAATGGAGGCGGATTAACATGAAGTCACAACCATAAAACCATGCTGTGTTTTTCATCTGATGTGCGCTCACTGGAGCTTCAAACCCATCAGAGTAACACAGTAACAGATTTTAGCTTGTGCTTGTGTGTATGTGTGTGTGTGTGTGCGTGTGTGTGTGCATGGCCTGCCTGTGTGAGTGTGTATGTGTGTGTGTCTGTATGTGTGTGCATGCACTGCCTGTATGCGTGTACATGCGTGTGTGTGTAAGCATGTGCATGTATGTGTGTGTGTGTATGTGTGTGTGTGTGTGTGTGTGCATGACCTGCCTGTGTGAGTGCGTATGTGTGTCTGTCTGTATGTGTGTGCATGCACTGCCTGTATGCGTGTGCATTCGTGTGTGTGTGTAAGCATGTGCTTGTGTGTGTGTATGTGTACATGCGCCAGCCTGTGTGTGTGTGTGTGTGTGTGTGTGTCTGTGTGTGTATATGCGTGTACATGCGTGTGTGTGTACTTGCGCCTGCCTGTGTGTGTGTGTGTGTGTGTGTGTGCGCACGGGCGTCTGTGTGTGTTTGTGTGTGTACACGGGAGTAAACCCATCCAACTTCTGTGTTTGGATGAGTCCATCTGCTGCTGCGAGGTTGTCTCAGAGAGAGAGAGAGAGCGAGAGAAAGAGAGAGAGAGAGAGAGAGAAAGAGGTTGTCTCAGAGAGAGAGAGAGAGAGAGAGAGAGAGAGAGAGAGAGAGAGAGAGAGAGAGAGAGAGAGAGAGAGAGAGGTTGGCCAGTGAGTCCTGCTATGGCTGGAACACATTACTCTGCTCTGTTCCTTCTCTTACCCCTGGCCTTCTCTCCCTCCCTCTGTCCCTCTCCATCCCCCCTCCCTCCCCCCTCCCTCCCTGAGGAGACACAGTGATGAAGAGCAGTGGTCTGGCCTGGGTCCCAGGGGGCTACAGGCCGATGTGTCGTGTTTAGGAAGTCATTCACTCATGGGAGGGGGGGTGGGGGGTTCTTTGTGTCTTGAATCAGATGACTTTTACATTCTTTACTGAACTGAGTGTCACTGACAGCCATGCAAGTGTGTAGTGTTTGTCACGTTTTTGTGAGCGTATAGTATGTGTGTGTTAATATGTGTGTGTGTGTAAATGTGTATTCGTTAGTGTGTGTGTGTGTGTGTTTGGGCTTGTGGGCTTATGTTTGCCTGCCTGTGTGCATGCTTCTGCTGTGGGGCACTTTATCTCTGTATGTAAGGTCTGTTTGTCAATCCACTTTTTGTGTTTGTCCCGAGATAAAGTTTAACTAGCTCTTTCATTGACTTGGCGCTGGCTGACCTGCCTCGAGAGACGGCGCCTAGAACAGTGCTTTGAGAACGCTGCTACTGACACGGAACCAAAGGAACCAGGAGGAACCCAGAGCACTATTACATAGTGCCTGTCTGTTTACAGTTCTACGTCGGCGTATGTGTATGTTAGTAGTTCTACGTTTGTGTGTTTCTGTATGTTAAGAGTTCTACGTTTGTGTGTCTGTATGTTAAGAGTTCTATGTTTGTGTGTGTGTAAATGTATGTTAGTAGTTCTACGCTTGTGTGTGTATGTATAGTTCCATGTTTGTGTGTATGTGTAGCTCTATGTCTGTGTGTGTGTGTGTGTGTGTGTGTGTATGTTAGTATTTCTACATTTGTGTGTGTGTATGTTAAGAGATCTATGTCTGTGTGTGTGAATATGTTAAGAGTTCTACGTTTGTGTGTGTATATGTGTATGTATCTATGTATGTATATGTGTGAATAGATGTGTGTGTTGGTTTGTGTGTGTGTGTATCTATGAATATAGATGTGTGTATAATTGTATGTGCGTGTACGTGTGTGTGTGTTTGTGTATGTATAAATGCGTGTGTGTATGTGTATCTTGGTATGTATGTGTGAGTTTACAGATGGGTGTGTGTGCGTGCGCGTGCGTGTGTGTGTGTGTGTGTGTGTGTGTGTGTGTGTATCTCTGTATGTATGTTTGTGTATAGATTTGTAACCTACCCTAGGCTGGTCTGCCGTCATGGTGGGTCACTAGGGATCCTTCAGCAGAGTGTGTCTGTTAGACTGTTAGTTCAGCCCCACGGCATGCTTCCCCAGGGGGGAAATGTGAGGTGGATCCACAGAGCTTGGAGACAGTTGTTTGTATTGGTGTGTATAGGAGACAAATGGTGTTTTATAAGGCAGTCTGAGAGAGCTTGATAGTGGGACATACTAGCAGCTATATGCACCTTTTAACACTTGAGTGAGGAAATTGTCCCTAAGCACGACACACTTAAAGCTACATGCACCTTTTAGCACATAGTTAGCAAAGCCTCCTTCAGTGGGAGACACTGGCAGCTACATGCGCCATTTAAAATGTTGAATTATTGGTTCTAAGCACGACACGTTAGCAGCAACATGCACCTTTAAACACTTGAGTGAGCGTCCCTAAGCCCAACACGCTAGCTACTACATATGCCTTTTAACACTTTGAGTTAGCATCCCTTAGCACGACACTAGCAATAACACGCTAGCAGCTACATGCACTATTTAACATGTTGAGGTAAATCCCCTTAGTGCAACATGCTAGCAGATACATACACCTTTTACAACACTGGGTTAGCATCCCTGAGCATGACCTGCTAGCAGCTACATGTGCCTTTTAACATGTTGAGTTAGCGTCCCTTAGTGCAACACGCCAGCAGGTACATGCATCCTAAACACGATGAGTTAGCGTCTCTTAGCGCGACAGGCTAAAAGCTACATGCTCCTTTTTCACACATTGTGTTAGCGCAGCCAAGCCTCCCCGAGCCGCGCCGCCGCCTCAACTTGTTTGTTTTGTTTCAACTCAGCACATTTCTGCTCTTGTTGCATCTTAGGTCTGTTTGAGTTGGAACCATTCAACACTACCCTTCACACACACCCCTATACCACACTCAATCACGCACACACACACACACACACACACACACACACGCACACACACACACACACACACACACATACACACAGACTCACACACACACACACACACACATAAACACATACATAAACACTCACATACACTCCCGACAGCTAACTGCATTCCTCTGCACTGTTCAGCTGGATGGTGGTGTGGTATTTGAACTGATAGATTAGGTTAATTTATGTATTAACTTTGGGTGATTATGAAAGGGTCTAATTTGATATTGATAATTCAAATGCTGAATTATCCATAACGCTGCATCTGATACCAGCCAGGACAAACCAACCCACAAAAAACAATCTTCACAAACATCTTTTGTTACGCTCCAGCTTGCCTCTATGTCTAACTTCCTTGTTCCTTCTCTCACATGGTTACAGTGAAAAAGGTACACTTTGTATAATTCATATACAAAGTTTATATTAAAGTTGCTCTTCATTCTGTTAAATGTGTATATATGGGTGTTTGTGCAGATATGTTTATAGAGTTTGTTGTCTTAACTTCCTGTGTAGATCTATTCCGTTCCGTTATTTCTTATAATCCTAACCAAGCGCAGCGCGTTATGATTGCTGATGGATGCAGGCTCCAGGCTGAGAGGACCTCACCAGCCCTGAAATGTGGTCATATGTTCCCCTCACAAGCAGGTTGGTATCCCCAGTCAATGGATGTGTACATGGGGAAAGTACGCATCAGTAAATCCATCATTAAATGATTTGTATTCTTTTTGACTTTGAGAATTACAGCTGGACCCGTGTTTGTAATGCAACGTGACCGCAAGACACCGCGACATTACCGGTGGTAAGACCAACGCCAGAGCTGGCTTGAAAAGACCGGTTAAATAGTAATAAATGCTATCCGTGGTCAACCTGGTCCTCCATAGTTTGCAGTCTTGTGTACAAAAAATATCATAAGGAAGTTCAAAGGCTGCGGTCCATCGTTCCTGTTGGGAGTCCCACACCTCATCGCCTAAAGGCTGGACTCTCTCTACATGCTGGTTCTACGCTCACCTCTAGCTCCAGTGTTTCTTACCACAAGTTACATCAGATTCAACATCGTTTACTGGTCTGCGGGTGCACTTTGCAAAGACCAGGCCAGCCGCCCAAGTAAAACAAAAACAAAAATACATATAAAATGGATTTTAATCATACATGCACATGAATAAACTGGGGATGCGCGTTGCTCTTGAATGAGTCAGAGATCAGCAAGGAGACGACTCCATCTGATGAAAATATGGGTGCTGATCACGGTCTTCCAGGGCTTCGCAGACTTCAACACGAGACCTCTCACCCTAAGCCACCTGAAGGGCAAGGAAGGGCTCCCTAAAAACGTAGATGGAAGAAACAGTGACATGGAACACAGAAGTGGAATGCCTTATTCCCAGGAGTAAGAATAGTTCACATGCTCATTGTTTTTCGGTTTCTCAGGCACACAGCTGTACTCACAATACACGAGCAATCACATAAACACTTTATCCTAGTATGTCCTGGAGCAGCAAGGCAACTAATATCATTGTGTGAGTGTGTGTATCTGTGTGTGACTGTGTGTGTGTGTGTGTGTGTGTGTGTGTGTGTGTGTGTGAGTGTTTGTGTGTGTGTGTGTTTGTGTGTGTATGTGTGTGTGTGTATGTGTGCATGTAAACGCTCTCTGGCAGACCACAGATTCAGCCCTATGCTTCTTCCAATAAAATACAGCATTCCACATTTACTGCATAACAAAGACAAACACAGGCATGTAAAGAGGAGGCATGGGGGGGGGGGGGAGGTTACTGTCTCATCCATCATCAGAGTAATACAGGCATTCCTCCGCACCACAGTGAAGGGAACAGGGAGCCAAGCTACAGCAATGCACTGTGGGAGCCTGTTTGGGCATGACATCATCACACCGTTGAACCCGATGAATTCAGTCTTCATCATCTTCATCCAGACCGGAAGAAGAGGCCAGCATGGCTAATGGAGTTGAGCGTTGAAGCTAACCTAGCCTTAACCTAGCATAGAAGCTAACCTAGCATTGACCTAGCTTTGAAACTAACCTAGCGTTGAAGCCCAACCTAGCATTGGGGCCAAACATAGCTTTGAAGTTAACCCAGCGTTGACGCCACCCTGGGCATAGCAGAAAGCTTTGATCTTCCACCTTGATCCTACGCTCAAAGTTCAAACCATTTCAATTTTGACCCCAGTTGAGGCTGACCTCTCAATGCCCTATCAGATTACAGGTTTGTTGACTTTTGAAACCAACAGAATCCAAACGACTTCCTTAATTTGTAAACCTAAAGACATGTTTCCATGGTTCAAGAGTTTATTAGTTGAAAGGGTTGCACTCATGTCTCTCTGGCCTCCCTGTGGTCCTATACCCAGGGCTCCTACGTACCTAAGTACGCTGGACTCCTGTACCCTGGACTCCTGTACCCTTAGGTCCTATACCCAGGCCTCCTGTACCCTGAGGCACTATACCCAGGGCTCCAGTACCCTGGCCTGCTATACCCTGGAATCCTGTACCCTGAGGTCATGTACCCTGAGGTCCTATACCCAGGCCTCCTGTACCCTGAGGACCTATACCCTGGGCCCCTGTACCCTGGGCTGCTGTACCTTGGACTCCTGTATCCTGAGTTCCTATTCCCAGGGCTCCTGTACCCAGGGCTCCAACCCGTACTCTCATAACAACACATGGCAGGGAGTTTCACAGGCATGTGTTCAATTACATGGATAAAGAGAGATATAGAGAGAGAGAGGTGGGGGGGGGGGGGGCAGAGAGAGAGACAGACATACAGACAGACAGACAGACAGACAGACAGACACACACAGACAGACAGAGAGAGAGAGAGAGAGAGAGTGAAAGAGAGAGACAGAGAAACAGAGAGGGAGAGAGAGAGAGAGAGAGAGATTTGAACAGCCTCTGGTGTGACTGAATCATTTATTAAGTTGCTTTGAGGCCCTCTGCAAAGACAAGACAAAATCTGCTCTGGTTTACATTTTAGATAAAAACGAAATTCCCTTCATGGGCCGTGTGCAACCAGCGGCCGACAGCAGCGTGTGCAGAGCGTGCACGTTCATCCACGGGCCATTGAGGAGCTCACACAATGTTTAAAACACAGAGCGGGCTGAGAAAACACCAGGCTCCCATATCAGATCGTGACGTGCGATCCGATAGCATCTCCCCCCCGAACTGGTTCTACGCCGCGGTGCGTTCAGGAGCGCCTCGGTGTGTTCAGGAGCGACGTAGTCTCACGCTGTGTGCTGCTACAAAGCGTTCACGCTAGATGGGCAGATAAAGCCGCGCTGCAGAACCAGGAAAACAAGAGCCAACTTCTCACCCCTATCCGTCTTTCTGCATCCATCTCTCTCTCCATTCACATATCTTTCCCTCCCTAATCTCTCCCTGCCTCTCTCACCATCCACCCATCCCTCTCTCTCCCTCTCTCTCTCTCTCTCTCTCTCTCTCTCTCTCTCACTTTCTCTCTCTCTCTACCTACCTTTCTCCATCTCCAATCTCACTCTCTCCTTCTCTCTGTAACTCTCTTTCTTTTGCTCCCTTTCTCCCTCCTCCATCTCTCTCCCTCCATCTCTCCCTCCCCAATCTCTCCTCCTCTCTCTCTATCTCTCTCAATCTCTCTCCCTCCTTCTCTCTCTCTCTCTCCATCTCTCTTCACCCCATCTCTCTTCACCCCATCTCTCTCCCTCCTCCATCTCTCTCCTTCTCCCCATCACCCACCTTCACCCCCCCTTCTGTCTTCACCCCTCCTCCTTCCTCCCCCATGTTCTCCCCCTCCTCTGGCCCTGCTGTGTGTTTCTCTGCTAATGACGGATGGTATCGTTAGCAGAGCGAGTTTGTACTCCTCCTGATCAGATAGGAGGCCACGCTAAGGCCTGGCTCACACACACAACACATACGCACGCATGCACGCAGACAAAGAGGAAGCACAGGATCGACATGACCAGCGACTCCCAGTATGCATCAGTGATGACCTGTCACTGTGGTCGTGATTAAGCAACTTGTGCACGATTAATCACTAATCATTTCCTGTAGTGAGAGAGAGAGAGAGAGAGAGAGAGAGTGGTTCTTGTAGTAGTAATTGTCAAGCTTCACATGTGCTACAACATGTGGTGAATGAGCTCTGCTGGTTGTGGTGAGGGCTGTTCTGGAACATTCAGTATCAACAGGGACGAGGTTCCTGGAGACAATGGGATCTTTGATGATTTGTTATGATATATTATGATCTGTTATGGTCTGTTGTGATATTTTATGATCTGTTGAGATCTGTTGTGATATGCTATGATCTGTTTTGATATATTGTGATCTGCTGTTATCTGTTGTGATCTGCTATGATCTGTTGTGATCTGGATCTGCTGGGGTGGTGGGTGTGGTGATAGTCGGGG
>JAOPJO010000034.1:19280103-19290389 GCA_027123675.1 Molva macrophthalma | reverse complement strand
CTCTCTCTCTCTCTCTCTCTCTCTCTCTCTCTCTCTCTCTCTCTCTCTCTCTCTCTCTCTCTCTCTCTCTCCCTGCCCCTCTCCTTCTCTCCCCTCCCTCTCTCAGAAATGCTGCAATGCGTCTCGCTCAGCAAGGACTGGGTCAGTGTAACTCGACTGGCGGAGGCAGGCTGATAAGCAGCTCCATAGAGAAAGCCAATACAGGGCTTTGTGTTTGGTTTGTTTTTGTATCATTGATGGGATTTTATTAGAAGTGTCGCAGTAGCAGGATTCAACTCATCAGAGTGCCTAGGTGGTCGTTGCCAGAGAAATAAGATGGAGAGCTCCTGCAGTTAGCTATTAGCTAGAACCCCCTAACCTTGGATTCAGCACATCCTACTATGTTATAGCTGAACTTCTGGGGGGAAACGGCACAGACCCTGGGCCGGAAACCATAAATGCAAGGTGCACACCTTGTTTCCTGTTTCGTTACGAGATATTCTACAGAAGAAAACTAATTTGCCCGAGTGGATGAAGCTTTTAGATGGGGATTTTAAGAAGCGTAGAGTGGCCAGTCTACACAGTGTGAATTTGAGATCATAACCGACACCATTTTACAGTTTATGTCCAAAATACAGATACCCAACTTCAGCATCATGATTGGAAGTAATGCCATGTAATCTAAAGTCTAATTTATGAGACTAAGAACCCCCCAATACAATTGCATTAGCCTATGATATTTACTGTTGTTTATGCCTGTGTGTTTTCAGGCCTGTTAAACCTTCAGCTTAAGAGTGATGTCCTTGAGACAGTGGTGTAAGTGAACCGTTCTGAGGTGCTGCTTTAGAGGTGAGTCAAGATTTGCTGTTCCAAGACAATAAAGATGTATACGAAGGACTGCTGTCTATTCTGACTGGTGGTGATGGCCACATAATCATGTAAAGCCATGTCACCTCTTTAGTATTAACCACTGTAAATTAAGGATATGTATGATTACATATTTGTGGTGGTATGTGTATGGTATATATGCATATGTGTATGCTACTCCTAGAAAAGATAATTTTACACATTGCTCATTTAATATATTTGTGATTAAAAATGTAAATCTAATATCCAGAGTATAGAAAGTCCTTGACCTGAGAATTCATGGAACGTGTGTTTTCCCACACACCTTATCCAGATCGGATCTGTGATCATCGACTTGTCTGGATTCAAGTTACTGGTGCTGAGTGGTCAGAGCTCGAAGCAGGGGACGCAACCTGTTGGTGCAGGGTGGTGCCCTCACCTGGAAAGACTTCTCTGAGTTTGTGTCTCTGCCGCAAGTAAGCCTTTTTACAGTTATCGTGTACAGATCTTTAGAGTAGAACATATAGTGCAAAGGTTTCTATTGATACACTTGCATGAAATGTTCTTTTTGTTCTCTCTGTTTATGTTCCCAGGTGATCAAGGTCCTCTGGGGTCCATCTTCAGAGCAGCTGCCAAGACTTACTGTGTCCAGTCAGGGAGTCAGGGGCTGGAGCTCCTCGGTCAGCCAGGATCATCAGTCGCTCCAGAGCCTTCTGGAAAACTGCCCGAACCCTTAACCTATCCAGACATGGAAGGAGCCACGGAGTTCACTGAATATGAGAATGCAGAGGCAGTGGATGTCTCCTCGCCATTTGAGCTACTGGAGCCCCCTACTTCTGGAGGCTTTCTGAAGCTGTCCAAGCCCTGCTGCTACATCTTCCCAGGTGGTAGGGGGGACTCTGCCCTATTTGCTGTGAATGGATTCAACATCCTGGTGGATGGCGGGTCTGAACGGAAGTCATGCTTCTGGAAGCTTGTTCGACACCTGGACCGGATTGACTCTGTTCTGATCACTCACATTGGGGCAGACAACATCCCGGGCATCAACGGGTTGCTCCAGAGGAAGATCGCTGAACAGGAAGAGGAGCGTCAACAGGGTTCTGACTCCAGTGGGGACTGGATGAAGAATCTGATCTCTCCCGAGCTGGGGGTGGTGTTTTACAATGTTCCAGAGAAGCTGAGGATGCTTGAGTCCACAGTGAAGGTGAAGCGAAGCATTGAGGAGGCCTCTCTTACGTTGCAGTACCTCAACAAGCTGGGCATCAAGCCAGAACCGCTCTTCAGGGTCGTCAGCAACACCATTGAACCTATCACTCTTTTCCACAAACTTGGTGTTGGGAAACTAGACATGTACGTTCTGAACCCTGTTAAAGAGAGCAAAGAAATGCAGTTCCTAATGCAGAAATGGGCTGGGAACAGCAAGGCCAAGACTGGCATTGTGATGTCCAATGGGAAAGAAGGAGAGATCTCTGTCCCTTATTTAACTTCAGTCACAGCGCTAATTGTTTGGATTCCACACAGTCCCACAGAAAAGATTGTGCGTGTGTTGTTCCCTGGAAATGCATCACAGAACAAGATCTTTGAGGGGCTTGAGAAGCTGAAACACCTGGACTTCCTGCGATACCCAGTGGCTACTCAGAAAGATATAGCCTCTGGAGCACCACCGCCTATTATCAAACAAACTAAAATCAGATCAAGGACCGACAGCAAAGAGAGTCTGAAATCATCCCCCAAACCACACACTAAGACCATCAAGAAAGACACCAGTGGACAAGAAGACTCCAAAAATGACCTGAGTAAAGAAAACAAAGTTGAGAAAAAAGAGGAGAAGAAAGTCAAAAGCATTAGTACAAAAGCCACTAAGCAACAGAAGAACAGTGAGGTGGCCCCCCAGGCAGCCAATCTGGAGAAAAAGAAAGTAGCCAAGGACAAAATTATCAAGAAAGAAAAAACATCCAAGATGGACGAAAAGAAAGACAAGGAGAAGAAAGAAATCAAGAAAGAGAAGCGTGAGGTCAAGAAGGAGAACATCATGAAGAAAGAGGATAAAAAAGACTCCAAGGCCAAGGAGGATAAAAAGAAAGACCCGAACAAGCCAGAGCTAAGAAAAATCACTAAACCAGACCTGAAGCCGTTAACTCCTGAGGTTAGGAAAACTTTACACAAAGCAAAGACTCAGACTAAACCCAAGACAGACAAAAATAAATCAGCCAAAGAGCCAATGGAGGAGAAAAAGCCTGTCCCCAAAAAGGCCCCTGAACAAGCAGCTGCAGCTTTGACAAACCGGTCCATTCTTTCCTCACCTGAGGACCTCACTGAGGACTTTAAAGCCCTTAAAAAGGACGAGCTTTCCACGCTTCAGAGTGAGCCCATTCAAAATGACGTGATGTCCCAGCATTCAGATTATACAGCTTCTAAAGTCTTCCCTGATGAGAAAATAACATCTCAAGACACAGAGTATACATCCCCTCTGCCTCTCAACACAGCAACACAGGGAGAAGAAAACAACGATGAAGGGCCATCAGAACCGATCTCTGACATAGTGAAGAAGGAAGAAAATGTCAGCTTCGATAGAAAGTACGAGGAGGAAAAAATGGAAAAATATGACAACTTGACAAAAGCCGGCATCAAAGACACGTCTAGGAAGAGCGACAGCTCAGAGGAGGAGAGTGATGTGATTGAAAAAGCAGACCTGGAAGGAACAGAAGACGATGAGGAGTTCAAGTACAAAACAGAGGAAGCAAAGAAAGATAAATCTGGAAAAGAGTGGGGCACCATACCAACTGAACCGAAACCCCTTTCAGCCATTGCCACACCTGGGAAGGCAACAGCAGTGTCTGCCTCTGAAACATTTCAATTAATACAAGATGAGACCATCCCTGGTTACTCCGAAACAGAACAGACCATCTCTGACGAGGAGATTCACGAAGAAACAGAAGATAGGATGCCACAGCTTCAGTATGACGTGGCCTCCTATAACATTTCGGTCCCTGACGTCCCAGGAACGTTTGACTCCATGCACGGCATAAAGGAGATAAAGACCTCCACTGCCTCGAATGTGGAAGATGTTAAACCCAAAGGCTTCATGGTAAGTCATGACCCTGTTCTTTCGGCATTTCCCACCATCATCACTGCTCCACTTGCAGAGGAAGAGCACATCTCCTCTGCTACCTCGATCACAGAGTACGACAAACTGTCTTCCTTCCCCACATCCATGGCAGAGGACCAGTCCATAGCATCAGTGACTGCACCTCGGACCGAGGAGACTGGGAAGAGCTCTCTCGTCCTGGACACTATCAATGGCATTCCCTCCCGCACTGAGGCAACCCATGGGAAAGACTATCTACACTCAGCAGGAACTATCTCCCCTACTTCCTCCCTGGAGGAAGACAAATGTTTCAAATCACCTCCATCTGAGGAGTACCAGCCAATTATTCCCGAGATGGAGGCCAAAGATATGAAGGCCAAACCAGTCCAGGAGGAAGAAGATGAGGATGAGGATGAGGATGAGGACCAGACTCCCAATGTTGACATTCCTCTCGGTAAACTTCAGGAAGGCTACGAGAGGGCTGCTTCAGCGATGCTCCAGGAGAAGGAGAAATCCTCTCCAGCTACTATGTTTTCACCTCCTTCTTCTGACACGGAGCCCTCTCCCACACGGTCTACTGAAGCAAAACAAGCTCCATTTGGTAAAGAGTCCATGATGTGGGATGAAAAGAAGTCGCCTTCTCCCCCTTCATCATTGTCCACTGGATTAGTTTCTGGCTTCATGCAGGAGAGTGTCGCGACCGAAGCAAAACAAGCTCCATTTGGTAAAGAATCCATGATGTGGGATGAAAAGAAGTCGCCTTCTCCCCCTTCATCATTGTCCACTGGATTAGTTTCTGGCTTCATGCAGGAGAGTGTCGCGACCGAAGCAAAACAAGCTCCATTTGGTAAAGAATCCATGATGTGGGATGAAAAGAAGTCGCCTTCTCCCCCTTCATCATTGTCCACTGGATTCGTTTCTGGCTTCATGCAGGAAAGTGTAGAAAGATGTCTAAGTCCAGATGACAGCACCATGAAACTCGCCTCTCCTACACAGTCCGTCCCCACCAGCAGTGGCTACTCTCCAACTGAGGAAAAGACGTTTAGGATGGAGGAAAATGAAGCTCAAACTTTAAGCAAACTAAATGAAGCTGAAACTGTAAGCAAACCAAGTGCAGACATTCAGAAAACAGATAAATCTGTCACTATTTCAGACAACACTGGCGTCGGTTTGTCTGGTGACCACTCAACATCAGAAGGCTCTGAGGAGTCTGAGGATGAAGAGGAGGATGAAGGTGATTATTATGTCAAAAAGGACCTACAGCCTGTTGTGAATGCAAGGCTCATGGAGGAGAAGGAGGGGAGGTTCCTAGACGATGACGACCTGTGTGACTCAAAGCCTCCCAAGGATGAAAAAGAGCAAAATGAACTCTTAGAAGAGGATAACATAGAATCAAAGTATTGCCAAGAGTCACAGGTCAAGGCCTCGGAAAAGACTCAAATCACCGGAGGCATGGAAGAACAGCCCAAACGCCAAGTGATGTATTCAGATGAAGAAGACGAGGAAGAG
Organism: Molva macrophthalma; assembly: GCA_027123675.1. NCBI lineage: Eukaryota > Metazoa > Chordata > Actinopteri > Gadiformes > Lotidae > Molva > Molva macrophthalma. The sequence goes on along the minus strand of JAOPJO010000034.1, from coordinate 19,284,967 downwards.
GATGATGAGGATGAAGATTATGGTTTCCAAAGTGGGGGAGGATCTAAGCCTTCAACGGCTGATCCCATCCAACCTGTTGCTAAAGAGGACAGCAAAGAAAAAACTGACCAAACTGAATTCCAAGAGCAGGAGAAAAGTGTTCATTTCAGTCTCTATAACTTCCCTGAGAGAGAGAGCAAAGAAAAGGGGTCCGAAAGGGACATGAGGCAAGATACCCCCTATGTGCATGGCAAGACATTTTCCTATAGTGACATTTATGATTGCAAACCAAGCTCGGTTGACCATCAACAGGGGGCTTCTGTGACGATGGAGAGAGCCACTGTAAAGAGCAGTTTGGATTCAAAGAATGAATCTGACACCTCCCCCTCCCTGCCCACAGCCCCCCACACAAAGTCAGAGGAAGAGGAATATACCAGCTCTTACGGAAAAGATCGCTCCACCTCATTTGGTCTTGATGCCAAAAGCCCTGCAACAGACTTTGAAATAAGTAAGAAAGAAACTGATGTATATGAGTATGGCAGAGAAACCCGTTTTCCTTCTGTGGCTGATAGGCCTGAGGCCTCTTCCACCTCCCTGTCATCCGAAAAAGAGTCTCTTTCTTTCAAGGACCACACTGACAGTCTGAAGTCCTTTGCATATTCCCCTGCGACAGCATTTACGTCAGAAAAATCCTCTACCGCAAGCTACTACGAGAAGGTTGCTTCACCAACAGCGAGAGATGAGGAGGATTATGATGATGATGAAGTTGTTGATGATGATGATGATGATGAGGATGAAGAGGAGGAGGAAGAGGAGGAGGAAGCTGCCAGTGATTCCGATAATGAGAAAGGGGCCAAAGAAAAATCTGAGAAGGACGTCAAAAGTCCAGTCAGCCAAATGATAGAGTCTAAAAGGACTGAGTTCATGATTTCCATGGCTGGCTATGGTTATGACAGTCAGAGCAAGCCAAGCACCACAGGAAGCAGTGCCAGCCCGCCCTCAAAGGCTGAAGAGAAGGCCAAAGCTGTTTCCCCATCCTTCAGCAGCAAGCCTACAGATGTAGGAGCCACAGGGTTCTCTGGCTCCTCCACTGGGTTTCAATATTCATATGGAATTGGAGATAAAGACTCATGCCCATCTAGTCAGATTAAAGACAATGAAAAGATGGACATCTCTCTAAAATCAACAGAGGATCACTATTACCAGAGCGACAGATCAGATTCTGAGTATGATAAACAGAAGACACCGGACCTTGTAGGAAAATCATCTCTGGACACAAGCTTTCAGTACACCTCTACAGCAGCTCCTGCCTACTCTTCCTCTTCTGCCTACAGCTACTCCTCCTCCACCTCTGGCTCTCTGTCCACCAGCCGGCAGTTTGGAGAGGATCTGGAGACCCCTGCCACGGCCGAGCCTCTGTTTGAGTACTCTTCCTTTAAAGATGAACCTTCCCCGAGCATTGACTCACCCTTCTCCAGCTCTGGAGCTACAAAGGATGAGTATCTAGAAGTGTCTGAGAAACAGATCTCCGCCCTTGCCACCACAACCTCCACAACAGAGCCCACCTCTAGCCAAGCTCGCTTGTCACCACTCAGCCCATTCCAGGAGGTCAAGAGCTTTCCCTCAATCTCTTCCAATGCCTTTGACGAGGACCAGAAAGTGGACAGTAAGACAGGCTTGGGTGGATTCACGGAGAAGACGCCTCAGTCGGAATACTTCTATAAACCTGGGTGGTCTGAGGACTCCAAGCTGGAGACAGCTAGTGGGTTTGGGGCGTCAGCAGGAGCATTCGGTCAGCCACCGCCACCCTCCAAAGACACGGAATCAGCCGCTGCCGCGCTTTTCGGCATCACTTCCTCGCCTCGCCCGGACACAGCAAGCAAGCATTACTTTGAGGAGACGGATAGCAGTGAAGAAGAAGAGGATGAGGAAGCCTACGTGCGTGAGGTCACGCAGAAGTCTCCGTGCAGTGGTGGCCTTAGCGGTGCCCTCTCGTTCTCTGAAAAAACAAGTGAGCCTTTCCCCACCATGACTTCAGGTGTTAAGGTCCCTGATGTCCTTAGCTCCTACACACCCTCACCATTTAATATAAGCAAGCCTGACACAGCCAATGGACCCACAGAGGTCAGCATGAGCTCTCCCGTCACCCCTGCAGCAGCGGCGTCCGGGGCCACGGTCGCCGGCTCCGCTAAGACTCCGCCATGGGAGGCAGGCAGCTACAGGGGTGCGTATGATTGGGAGATGCCTAAGCCTCAGATCGGAATGGTTCCCGGAGATTCTCCTCCGCATTACCGCCATGAGGATGAATTCGAAGAGGAGCGTGAGATGGAACCAGAGCGACCCGTCCGTCCTCTCTCCCTCTCCTCTGCCGACCAGGCGTTCCGCTCCCCGTTCTACACCGAGGAGTGTAGCCAGGGCGGGATGGAGGACGATGAGGACAGCGACCAGGACGCAGAGGGTGAGACACAGATGGGGGCGGCCTCCTCTTACGTCAGCCGCAGCTCCCCAGGCTACTCCACCTCGGAGCACCGGCAGCGCAAAGGGGACCTCTCACCATCCTTCATCAACCCCTGCATGAAGCAGATGTCCAGCGAGGATGAGGATGACGAACAGGGATGCAGGAGCGACCAATCACAGGAGGGCATTGAGCATGATCTGTCCGTCAAGAGAAGGGCCAACCGACAGTCATCGCATCCGCAGTCACAGAGCAAGGAAACAGGCTCTATGTACCAGCCTGGTGCCATGTCCATGGGGCTGGCCCTGGCTACTGAGGACACCCCGCCAACTTCTGTTAGCGAGTCGTTGGGCTCTCAGTCGGATTCAGATGTCCCTGGCGGTACTGAAGAATGCCCTTCACTCCCTGGAGACTGCAACATGGACTCCGATGACGATGCTGTGTACCTGCCTAGGGATAAGGGAACTGCTATGGCCGGAGGCAGCCAGCACTCTCCCACTGGTAGCAGCCGTGACCCTCCTCCAACTCCTTTCATGGACCCTCACCCACGTCCCCCTCACCCTGATGTCTGCATGGTCGATCCAGATTCTCCGGCCCCTGAGGGCCTAAAAAAGAAAGAGGTCAAACCCAAAGGCCTTAAGAAGACCTCTGGGAAGACCAAGTCAGCTTCCCCTGCCAGACGTAAGAAGTCCCCCATGCCCATTAAACAGACCTCATCCCCTCGCACTTTGTCCCTAAAGAAGAAAGAGGCAGACAAGAGCTCCAGGATGTCTCGTCTGTCAGACGGACAGGGATCCAAGGATGACGACCTCTCCAGGTCAAGCTACAACCCTGGCAAGGCAACCACCAACGGTGTCAAGAGCAGCTCCGGTGAGCAGAATACACATCAAATGGTCCCTTGTCACAGTGATGTCATAGTGGGCTTTGGAACACATTTAAACCGTGTAACATTAATCAGTGATCTGTCTCATTTTAAGTGTACTGGAGTACCAGCATTGGCAATCTAAATTGACTTTGCTAGTTTGTCCTACATAGTGCTGCACTGGCATAACTAAAAACAAATAGACCCGTATTTAACTGTATGAGCTGCACCTGTTTTTCTCCTGGTATGAAAAGAAACAATGAGAATGTGACCAACAACCATTAACTGCTCTGTTTGCTTCTTCTGGTGCAGGCTCTCTAAAGTCAGGCTCAGCCACCCCCACCACTGGTCTGCCTATTTATGTGGACTTGGCCTACATCCCCAACCACTGCAGTGCCAAGAACATAGACCAAGAGTTCTTCAAGCGCGTCCGATCCTCATACTACGTTGTCAGTGGCAACGACACAAGCAGTGCAGAGCCTAGCCGAGATGTCTTGGATGCGCTGCTAGATGGGAAGGCCCAGTGGGGATCAAACCTGCAGGTAATGTTGCATGAGCATGTTATGTAGTAGTAGTAGTCATAGACGTAGTAGTAGTAGTAGCAGTAGTAATAGTAGTAGTAGTAGCAGTAACAGCAGCAGCAGTAATTACGATAGTAATACAGTGGATTATAATGGGATCTGAGAATCTTTTTTTTTTACGTCAAACCATATCTTGTTGCCGCCAATGTTTTGTCATACCTTGTTTTTGGACTGAACCTTCAGTGACCATTGTCGCTGACACATAGTCCCCCAGCCAAGATCCCTGAACACAGACCCCCCCTCCGTCCTCTACCTCCTCTCCCTCAGGTGACACTGATCCCAACCCATGACACGGAGGTGACCCGCGAGTGGTACCAGCAGACCCACGAGAGGCAGCAGGAGCTCAACATCATGGTGCTGGCCTCCAGCAGCACTGTGGTCATGCAGGACGAGTCCTTCCCGGCATGCAAGATTGAGTTTTAAGACCGTCCATCTCTCTCTCTCTCTCTCTCTCTCTCTCTCTCTCTCCCTCTCTCTCCCTCTCTCTCTCTCTCTCTCTCTGTCTGTCTTTTCTCTGTTGTTATTGTGTGCTGCAGTTGTCTCTCCACCACCCTCTCTCTCTGTCTCCCTCTCTCTGTTCCCAAGTGAGTTGGCTTTGTTTCCCTTTTCTCTTGCTCCGTCTCTTTTCGCCCCTCCTGCTCTGACCACTCGGCTCCTCACATCCTGCTTAGTGAACACACGCACATGCAAGCCCAAATAAAACACCCAGCCTTTCTACCAGCGCATGGTTCTTTTTTCGTGGTACTGCATTTCTATATTTGCTAATACCTCTTTAACATATTCTCTCGCTGCATGACCAAACAGCGGCACCACAATCAAAGTGTGTTTTGTCTCGAGCGTGGTCATTTACTAATTAGCTCGCTTTGGTTTGAACGACATTATGTCTTGTTGTTGAGTTTCTGCTGCCTCAGGAATCCACTGGAGAGTAGGGCGCGCCCCCCGCGGGGGCGCGCGCAGCCCGGGCGCGCGCCCCCGGCGGGGGGGGGG
>JAOPJO010000034.1:19256351-19268463 GCA_027123675.1 Molva macrophthalma | reverse complement strand
TGTGTGTGTGTGTGTGTGTGTGTGTGTGTGTGTGTGTGTGTGTGTGTGTGTGTGTGTGTGTGTGTGTGTGTGAGGGACGACGACCAATAGCTTCTCTGCTGCAAGTCATACTGAAAGCCATTTGTCTCTTGACACAAATGGCACCATCTCCACTGAAATATGATATTTCAAAACCCTACAGAAGTCATTAATTGAACCACTCAACAGGGTTGATTCTATTCATACAAGCTCCATGTTCATTTTATGAGTGTTACGCATGTTATGCATATACCACCAAATTTGGATTCAAAGTAAATGTGCCCACCACTAGAAAGCCTATGTAGCCTTTTGGGACAAGAGACAATGGACCCTGGTAAATGTTGTCTCTGAAATTACGATTTTGTCTACAAGTGTTCATTAAAATGGAGCTTCCACCAATTATCTACATTATATTGTTCTACAGGTTGCCTTGCAAATGCCTACAAAATAAAAAAAACAGCTGTTCTGTGGATCAAACTACAGCCAGGTGCATAAACCGGAATGTCCTGCAAATGGGACCTTTTCTGCCAGTACTGCCAGGTGTTCAATAAACTACACGCTGTTTCTCCTGCTAATCCCTCCCTCCCTCCCTGGCCAAATCACCCTGGCCAAATCACCCTGACCAATCAGCTTGGAGTTTGGTGCTGTGAGTTTCAGTTGCCTGGTTCTGAGCTGAACCTGAAGAGTATACAATGGCTGATAGCAATGAATACCAATCTGCGGATCAAAGGAGGACTATAACTTCAGCCAACTCTTACTGAGTGGAAGGAATGACGGATATTTATTTGAGCCAGAATACACTGACCAGAAAGTCTTACAGCCGAAACAGCAGCGGGCAAATGTGCAACAGTATGTTCTGATTTTTATAAATGCAGTTTTACTAAACCACTATTTTTCAGAGTCTTCTCATGCACTTCCAGCGTATCATTCAATGGAAAAAAATTATCAAGGTTAAGGCAATGTTAATTTATGCAGTATTGTCATTATTAAAGTAACATTTTTTAGTGTTTACTCATGTAGAATGAGCGAAACTTAACCACAGCAGGCTCACAAAGATACAACTAAAACTGGCATTCTAAGATAAAATACGGAACTCGGAACAAAAGTAGCCAAACTAATATTATATCTGTCTCTCAAAATGCTGTCTAACCTGGATTTAAACAAGTTCCCATAATGGCAGACTCAGGTTTTACTTCAACAGCTTGGGACACTGATCTTGCTGTAGAGTGGAAATGTCCCTTTAAAACATAATCTGCACATACCTTCATCATAGCCATCAATTTCCTCCTGCTCTGTTATATAAACGTATACTGTGGATGCCTCATGCAACACACATCAACACTTGGATCATTGATTTTGGACAATCGATCAATAGAGACGGTTTCTGTAAAGCTTGACTGCTTCTTTTAAGCTACAGGTCGGAAGAAAAATAAACTAACAACAATCTGCTGTAACACAATACAGATAGATAAAAACTGCTATATTGGAAGCATCTCCTTGTGTACCGATTTAATACACCATATGTATTAAGGATAATATCACATCTAGACTCTTTAGTTTAGCCTCAGGTATATAATTGACTTTAAATAAGTATTTTGGGTTAGACTTAAAAAAATAGATCCATATTATACGACCATCACAAAGTGGCAGAGTCCCATCTGACTCTTTCAAATACAACCACACTTATCATAAGCCACATTTTCCAGCAACAAGTGAGATCCTAGCTAAGAACGACAGCACTGCTAATTGAAACCCAAAAGGTAGACACAGAAGGCAGGAGTTGGCAGCCTTTCTCCAGAGTTTTACCCCAAACCCTGATGCCACGCGGCCCCCACAGGAGTACAAAACAACATCTTCAAAGCGCAATATCCTGGTTAATGGAGAGAGCCACCTGCGTTCTCAATACAGACGAGTAGGCAATCTTGGTAAACTGTCACTTACATATTCCTCCAAGAAAGTAAACAAGTCGAGTTCCCCAAGGTCACATCCTACAGCCGAGCAGGCAACCATGATCACCTCTCTGGATGTAAAATAAGAAATATGCATCACGACCTGTCTGGTATTATCTCTACCCAACCACATCCAGGTAAAGTAATCAAGTGGCGTTAAAAAAAAAAAGAAAGAAGAAAACTAAGATGCTAGCATTTCAAATAGTAATTCAGTGGCTAACCCAAATTGATACTCAAAGAAAAGTGAAAACAAAAGCCCACAAAGCTAACATGATTTAAACATCCTTCCCATAGTTTCAGAACTTATAATTGTAACATTTATGCATATATGTGTGCTGAAAAGATTCACAAACTCTTCATGAAGTTAACAAAACAAAACAAAACAAACCAAGGAACCAAATTTCATTCAAGACAGACACAGAGTTAATGGGACAAACAATGCTTTAACCCTTTCTCTGTCAGCAAAGATTGAGCCAGCATTTCCCTGTTTAACATTCATTTCACATTCAAATCTTGTTTTGATATGCATTGTTGATGCATATGAAAACAGGCCGCAATATAACTGGAGAATCAAAGACCTAACATAAACAGGGGAAGGGTTAAACATTTTGCTGTTGGTGATGTTCTTGACAAATGGACTCCATTCCATCATCACCTGTGAAGACTATCACATGGACTTTATACATCTTTAGTTTGTGTATATATGTGTATATATAGTTGTATATACATACATGCACTCACTGAGAGATGTCAATCATTGGGATGTGATGGTGACAGATTGACAACAGACCTGATGCAGGATGTTACACAGGGTTCCCACCTGCAGATCCCTACGCTCCTCTGACCTACGGTTGTAATGCTGCGGTGAGATCAGGAGGAGCTCATTGAGGGAAATGACTGGGTTTGTTGCACAGTGTCAAGAGGTGTGCCATCTTGGGGAGGTTAGGTCATCCCGACGGTAAGAATATAGATCCGGTCAACTCTTACAGCAGAGATGGTCTTACAAGCATGCTGTTTTAAAGAACCCAGTGCTGACCGTGGCCTTTTAGTGTGGGTTTCTGATTCGTTTGTAGACCTGAGCCAGGCTTATAGGGGGAATAAAGAAAAGTATCTGTAGTGATAATCAACAGGGTATAAGTAAGGGTGATTTAGTTTAATAGAATATTGCTATACAAGGTTAGATCAAATAATAGAATAGCTGTTAAATGCATGCAGAAAAAACGTACTGAGCCCTATCCTGGTGTGGAAAACCCTCCGGAGAAGCATCCATCTGCATCGCTACGCTCCAGAACTGAGTGGGAACCCCGGTTACAAATGGAATGTGAGGTGGTGTTAGAAAAGTGAGGTCCAAACGAATGGGCAGTCTAAAAAAAATATATTTAAATATTCTGAAATATAAAAATAATGAATTAAATATAAATGGAAACTGGAAACTATTAAGGGGTTCGGGCCATGGTGGAAACCATGAGAAGCGAAATGTAAACGCTTTGAAAAGAAAAACTAATGTATTTGAGTCATGCAAGACACAGGGAGGTGAGGGAGTGGAAATATACTTGAAAAAAAGGCAGACATACCATTAGTCGGATACTTTGCAAACGACACAGAAAATCGTTTTACTGCCGGCATAGAGAACAACTCTGAGGAAATAAAAAAAGCTAATGTTACCGTAAAACCTGAGTTACTGGTAAAAATAAAAAAATCCCAATTAAAAAGTATTTCCTCTCATATGTGGAACATGGGTTCAACTAAAATAAGGTGCCTTTTAAAAAATGAAATAAAGCAAAAAAACGTGGATTGTTGGATTTGTGTGCTATAAGATCCATGGTGATGTGTGTCGTTAATAAGGAAGCCCTGACTTGCACTGCATTTTCAGGACTAAACTTAAATTTAATATCTTTCACGACAGGAAGGAATGAAATGATTTCAAGAAGGGAGATGAAGACGACTAATGAAAAAAAAAGTGAGCAAACACAAACAGGGTTTGAAGACAAGCCTTATCGTCCAAACCCGCCTCCCTTTTCCTCACCCTGCTTGACTTCAAACCATGGAGAGCTGTGATGGGAGCTATGGACCCAGCTAATGGGTAAAGGCCATGAAGGCTCTTTGCCATGAACTGGTAAAGACAGACAACGATGAATATAATTTCAACCAGAAGATGAGTCCCAGTTTAGGCTGGAATATCTCCCAGTGATTAGGTTCCACCAGGGCAAACACATACAAAGAAAAGGGTAGAACAAATAAAATAAAAACAAGAACAACCAAACAATTCATGTACAGCCCAGCAAATAATGAGGCCACTTATATTTGCCCTTTTTGACAGATCAATATTCATATCAATTACAATAACGGCACCGTGGCTGCAGAGCTCCACTTACGATTTGTCTTAAACCTCTTGATTCCATCGAATTAGAAACAAGATGGAGGATGAAATACAACACCAAGATGAGAGGAGACACTCTGAGTAAGAACATGGTGGCTGGGAGAGGACAAACACTACAGTGACACCCAGTGGACAGAGCATGGTGGCTGGGAGGGGACAAACACTACAGTGACGCCTAGTGGACAATGACAGACACCATGAAAGAACTGCAAGTAGAGTTTATGGCACTACAGCTACATCTGTTGAATTATCACTTAGTTGTTATGGATGTATAAAGCTATCTATGAATATAATAATATGTGTATGACTTGTGTGAATAATACTCAATGATTGTTTTATTTTAGCAAACTGGGTGCACTTTGTGTTGATATTGTAGTGTCCACTAGTTCCCTACTGACATTGTTCTTTGGCACACAGGAACATTTTACTTATACTGATGAAAATGTAAAATACATATTATTCAATTCAAAAATGTGAAATAATGACCCAAAAGGATGATAGAACATGATCAAAAACAAGAATTTGAACCAAAAATGTAAAACGTTGTATTCTTTGGACAAAAACACTGAAAAGAGGGATGCAAAATGTTCATATTAAGCAACACTGATTCTCTGCTGCTCAATCAACAAGTCAAAAAACGACCAAGCAAGAAAAAACACATACCATCTTTGTAGGACAGACTGCCGGAGGAGAATTTTTTGCGGTGTGTGCGAGCGTAGTCCTGCAGGTTGGGGGCACTAGAGGAACCCCCTAGGACAGTGGTGCTGAAGAGCCCGGCGCACTGAGATCCTGCCAGGGTTTTAGGAGGAAGGCCAGGGGAGGGGGCTGGTTAGTCACTACTACTCAACATGCAGTTATTCATCAGTGATTCACTGCAGCTAACACCCCCCCAGAGGAAGAGAGGAGAGAACGAAATGAGGGAAAGAAAGCAATGAGAGAAATGAACAAAGACAGACAGAAACAAATAAAGGAAGGAAATTAATAAAGAAGAAAGAGAAAAAAGGAAATAGATAAAAGGAATGAAGGAAGGAACGAAGGAAACAAAGAAAGAAACAACGAAAGAAAAAAAACAAACAAACAAAATAAGAAAAGAACAAAGACAGACAGTCAAATAAATAAATAAAGAAGGAAATGAATAAAAGAACAAAGAGAGAAAAAAGGAAATAAATAAAGGAATGAAGGAACCAAGAAAGAACCAAATGAAACAAAATAAGAAACAAACAAAGAAACAAAGGAACAAACAAAGGGTAGGGAGAGAGGGAGAGCAAGGCCCATGCCCTCTGAGCAATGCCGCGTGACTCCTACCCACTGAATCTCTGGGAGCCTGTCTGCAGGTGTTAAGAGAACTACAGGCCGCTCAGCACGTACCCACGGAGACAGCGGGATTAGGAGGCTACTGACATGGAACCAGGAGCTTGTGTGAACTTAGGCAGTGTGGAATGTGAAGGGGACCGCAGGATAGCGGTCCCACGGCTACCCATGCCACTGAACATCCACCTTTATACGTTTGGATGCACTTTAAGGGGACTTCATAGGGTTATGTGGACTCCCGATTCAGATAAAGTAGATTCAGTGAGACAATGTATATTGTTTAACATATATTGAAAATTCATAAGAAAATCCTGAAAAGGCATTAAACCCTTATTAACCAAGACATGGCCAAAAATTGAATAAATAGCAACAAATACAAAAATGTGTTAATACGGACTATATTTATAAATTCAGGTCACGGTGGTCTTGGCACCAAAAGAATGAGCTACAGGGCTTCTTTGCATATCAATACAAATTAAAAGGCTGTATGACACAGATGCACGCAGACCCCAGTTGCCATGGCAACACAGCCCAGGGGCATAGACACCTACCTAGTCCACTCTGTTTCATCTCAGGTGACTGACGAGTCCAGGTGGGGAAGAGACGATAGCTGCCTGCTTTAGAAGACGAGATCTCAGACAGCACCTGAACACGCGCACACACGCACACACACACGCACACGCACACACGCACACACGCACACACACACACACACACACACACGCACACACGCACACACACACACACACAAGGCAGACACCATGTGATTCCGACATAACTTAACTCCGATCACTTTCTATGGTTGCGAAGAATTCATAAACCGGCGAAAATTGAAAAAGCGTACGCGAATAATCCAAGCAACACGAACATAGCATCGACAGAGGCACTACACATGAGACGCACACAGAGGCAATGCGTAAAGACGAAGAAAGACCTGTAGAAAAGGCCACATGTTTGAAATGCATAAACCGCAGTATGACGGTAAGTAAAAGCGCCGGACGACAAACGGAGGCTAATTCAGGGGCCATATGAACGACACAATGTCGTTCGGGCTCCACCATCGGCTCGGATCTCTCCTGGCGCGTGGCGGCGGCGGCGGCGGCGGCGGCTCACCTCCATGGATCCCGTCTTGCGGTTGCGTACGAGCGGCGACTTCCTCTGCAGGCTGACGGGCTCCGACAGCACCGCGGCGCCCTCCGCCTCGTCCCGGGTCAGGTCCTCCAGGCTGCCCGGGTCCGTCTGCTTCTGCCCGTTCTGAGGAGCACAACCCATCACCGAGGAATACATAAACACGCCCCCCCCGCAGCACGGGGTATAAGAAAAGGTCACATCGCTTCGCTTTCCGTCTTTGCCGAGCGCTTTAGCGGCACTCGGCGTTGTCAAGATGACACTTTAATCTGAAGCGGCGGGAAGAGGAACACGTTGCGAGCTGACTCACTCTTTCGCACGCGCACTGTGATAAAATAACACCAACACCACGTTCCAGATAGGCCGCTACCTCTGAGGAGGCGGGCCTGAAGCCGAAGCCTGTGGGGGCGTTCTCCTCTTCCTCGACCCCTTTGACCCCGGGGCTGAAGTGGAGCTCCACGTGGAAGCGCTCCTCAGACGAGATGTCCTGTGGAGAAGGAGGTGCCCGGCAGACACATCAAACTATATTTGAGCGCTCATACTCCACATTGCGTTACTCCGGAGGGCATTTTCCATGCCGTTGATATTCGATAAAGAAGCACCTAAAAGACTGAAATAAATGTTGCAACAGAATAGCCTCCCTGGGAACTGCTGTCCCGAATGTTGTCATTCCCAACGGGGTAGACCCTTATTTGATCATTTGCCATTCTGTTCAGTGCCCATTTTTGGAAAGTTATTTTCCATAGTCAATTTCACCATGAAATACCAAATACGGGCAAAATATAGGTATATACAGTTTCATTGATACATTTTTTAGCATTTGAGTCAAACATTAAGGGAAGTAAAACCCAAAAAGTAAATACCTTTTTGTTGTCCTCGTAGAGCATAATGACTATCTGGGTCATGTAGTTGAGTTCAGAGATAGCACTGAGGTAGTCCATCGCACGCTTCCACTGCTGGTCCTTCTCTTCCTAGGAGAGACACACACATACGCACGCGCACACCCACACACACAGGCACACACACACACACACACACACACACACACACACCAACACTTCAGTCCAACTTTCATTAAACAATCCACTTCTGGTCCCTATTTGTAAAGGTGCATGTCTGTGTGGGTGAGGTGTGTGGGTGAGGCGAGGTGTGTGGCATGTCTGTGTGGGTGAGGGTTAGGGTGAGGTGTGTGGGTGAGGTGTGTGGGTGAGGGTAACAGTGAGGTGTGTGGGTGAGGGTAAGGGTTAGGGTGAGGGTTAGGGTGAGGTGTGAGGGTGAGTTGTGTGGGTGAGGGTAACAGTGAGGTGTGTGGGTGAGGGTAAAGGTTAGGGTGAGGGTGAGGGTTAGCGTGAGGTGTGAGGGTGAGGGCAAGGTGTGTGGCATGTCTATGCGGGTGAGGTGTGTGGGTGAGGGTTAGGGTGAGGTGTGTGGGTGAGGTGTGTGGGTGAGGGTGGTGTGTGGGTGAGGGTGAGGTGTGTGGGTGAGGGTTAGGGTGAGGTGTGTGGGTGAGGGTTAGAGTGAGGTGTGTGGGGGTGAGGGTGAGGTGTGTGGGTGAGGGTTAGGGTGAGGTGTATGGCAGGGCTCACATCCAGCAGGCCCCCGTAACGGAAGACACTCAGCAGGGAGTGCACGTGGCTCTCGCTGGTGAAGTACAGGCGCGTACGGACGTGGCGCCCGGGTGACATCACGCCACGAGAATACCTGGAAAATACATCAATCCGTTCAAACTGTATCCGTCAGGAATGTCACACATATCTGGGTAGCCTGATGACCAGCATTGGGGTGGATTTTGATTGAGGGAAAACACAAAACGTGAAAACACCAAACACACCTTGCCATTTTTTCAGGTGCCCAGTTTAATACAAATCCTTCAAATATAACCATGCGGATGGTTCATCTCAAACCTAAAACATGTCAACCAGCCAAGCACTCCTTATTACAAAGGAAACGTTCCCAACCAATCCTATTTGGATTTAGGTAGTGGACGAGGACTTGAAAATAAATAGAATACAATAATGTACTTCTCATTCAACATTTCTGGGTTCAGAGACGAGTGTAAGAGATGTTTTCCTGAGACATCGCAGACAGTCCTCGGCACCACGCAGCCCCTGGAGACTCACAGGGGGTGCAGCTTGTTCACCGACTCATCCTCGTGGGTCCTCTGGAGGTCCATCTGGATCTTCCGGATCAGCGGCAGGCAGTAGGCGTGGGCGATGTCCAGCTTCTCCGCCTTGTTGATGCCGTATTCCTGACAATCGCATCACAAATCACTGGGATTGTTGTTGGTTGTAGGCATCATCGGTGTACAGGGATTAGGAATGCTGTAGCGATCTCTAAGGCAACAAATGGACAACCTAGGATATGAAGACATTATAAAAAATGAATGACGGCTTAACGTGCTACACCAATATACAAACAGGCGGTGATACCATTATCCTTGTACATGCGTTGACCTGTATTTACCCAAAGGAAGGGTAGCTGAGCAGCAAATGTGTGTTTACTGGAGCACACCGCTATGCAACGTAAGGTGGAGGGGAGAGGAAAGCAAAATAAAAAGAAAGCCTAAATAAACATGGGGAAGAGCAGGCAAACAGCACATACACACCCTGGGTTCACACAGATGGATACCTTCCAGCTGTGCGGCAACAGCCCCGCACAACATGGAAATCATTTACCACTTTTATCCAAAGCAACTAATAGTGAATTTGTTTGTTGTTGTTGTTGTTGTTGTTTTAGATACATGCGTTTAATGAGCAAGGTTAGGGCATCTTGCTCCAGGACACCTTCAGGTAGGCTGCGGACATCGAACCTTGCACCTTTTTCGGCAGAAAGCCAAACAAAACTAAAACACTGGACTGGCTGTGCTGCAACCATAGACCCTGTCCTGCGTCTCTTAGAAACAATAACAATATCCAACACACACGCCTCGTTCGTCCTTCTCCCCTCACCTGGGGGATGACGATGTCGGCTAGGGCACGCGAGAGGCGGAACAGCTCCAGCGTGTCCTCCAGGCCCAGCGAGCCGTTGTGGATCACGTCGTACTTGACACAGTCGTAGATGTCGGGGATCTTGCTGATGTCGTAGCGGCCGCTCTTCATGCGGAAGTCCCTCTCCAGCTTGGACCAGCGCTGCAGCATCAGCTCCAGGGACTCACTGTGGTACAGCTGGAGGTCTGGCCCAGGAACACACGGTGGGGAGAGGGAGACAACGGGGAGAGAGACAAGGGTGAGAGAGAGAGAGAGACAACGGTGAGAGAGACAACGGTGAGAGAGTGAGAGACAACGGTGAGAGAGTGAGTGAGAGAGAGACAACGGTGAGAGAGTGAGTGAGAGAGAGACAACGGTGAGAGAGTGAGAGGGTGAGAGAGAGACAACGGTGAGAGAGAGAGTGAGTGAGTGAGTGAGTGAGTGAGTGACAGACATAAGTGGGGAAGAGAGAGAGACGAGCAGAGGTCGGGAGGAAAGTGGAAAACAAAAGAAAAAGATATGGGAGATGGAAAGAGAGAGGCCGGAAGAGGGAGGTGAGAGGAATAGACAATCGGATGGAGGCCAGTTGAGAAGAGGGGAAGTTGGGAAAAGCAGTGTAAATAATGAAATTATTTATAACATTTCTAAAATATATAAAAATGTGACCAAATGTACTCTTCACAATAACGATGATTATTCGACACTTAATGCGATGTACGGAGCAGCTCAGAGGCTATCAAGTACCCTTGTCGATCGTTGGCTTTTTGCACCTGTCGATATTTTTCCACAGCGGGTGTCGTTTCATCTGACCCCGTGCTTATCGATTATTCATTATATACTGCGGGCACGGGTGTTTCCACTCACCCGCAGACGTGGGGTCCTCCATCCTCTTACGGATCTGGGCCGTGAGACTCTGTATGAGCGTGTAGACCTGGTCACACACACCCACAGGATTCTCCACTATCTTCATTGAATTCACCAGAGAGGCACTGGTGGTCGGCGCCAGCTGAGGAAATATACAAAAACAATATGGCATGTTGATGAGACTGATTATCAAACAAAACACGGTGCCTAATATGGCCTCGGTTACACTCGGTCGTTGGAAGTCTGGACGCAAAGTCCAGTTTGCACATACTTTAGGACATTGAATACGAACTCAGTTGGCTTAATCCGTGATCGGACCTTCAGTACCTGGTCAAATGGTGTTGATTCTTGAAAGGAGAAGCTTCTGTTTTCCAAGTCACAGAGTGCACAGCAAATGTGACCGGGGTAGAGTTAGTAATATTCAACATTACTTTACCTTTTGTCACCGAATGTCGTGGGCTAAATTAAATACATTTTGAATAGGAAAGTAACTGGACTGTGTTTCAGAAAACCAACTCAAGGTTCATGACATTGTTAAGTGCCATTTCGGTTCACTGTCGGTTGTGTGCTGAGATGGCAAAAGACGTAATGTCTAAAGAGCCTTATTCCAAACCCACAATAACGCACACCAAACCACAGGGTACGTACCATACGTTCGAAAAGGACGCTAAAACATCAAAGAAAGGGCATCCATGGTTCTCGAGCCAACAAGACAAAGTCCTCTCAGCTCTAATCATATTTCATTACTGGCTTACTGGGAGATCAAAGCAAGCAGTAGCCACAAACCGTTCATAGTTTGGTTCCAAAGAAGTCCTGAGTGCCAAGCCATCTCTGGATCTCAACATCATATTGGACTTGGCACTGCGAGATACTACCCTAAAAAGCTGAGTAATCAACCAACCACCGCTGGAGTTAACTGTACCATAACTAGGTAGGTATACTAGTGCTGCTTAGGGTAATCTATATTACCTATTGGATTCTAAATCCTATGACCTACCTCAACTGATGTTCCTTTTCATTCAAACATGTATGACATATGCTCCTTTTGATTAGCCTACAAAACAATATATCTCTACCTCAACATAGCAACACAACGTGTGACGCCATGACTCCATAAGCTAATGGACGAGGATCGGTGATGCATGTGCGATTAGGGAGGGCCGATACTTATTGGTGGTCACAACAAGGATGCAAGACTGGTGGTGGTGGTAGGGGGGTGGGGGGGTCACCTTGTCATAGTCGTCGGGCGTGAACTCCTCGTCCTTCTGCATGATGTCGTGCAGGCGGGCCTTGACACGGTGCTGGCAGCCGCTCAGCGAGTCGCTGTCGCTGTCCAGCAGGCCGTTCATGTTGGCGCTCTTCACCATCTGCACCAGGATGGGCGTCAGCTCCCCCTCCAGCGCCAGCAGACCCTGACGCACGCACACACACACACACACACACACACACACACACACACACACACACACAGAAAGACAGACAGAGACACAAGCACA
>JAOPJO010000034.1:19228763-19241453 GCA_027123675.1 Molva macrophthalma | reverse complement strand
TCACACACACACACACACACACACACACACACACACACACACACACACACACACACACACACACACACACACGCACAGGACACGTTACCTCATACCTGCCATGTGCCATGGGGTAGGTGAAACAGTCTCTCTTCTTTCCAGGCGTCTGCACCCTCCGCCCCTTCATCGAACTTTGACAACTAAGCCTGTTCCTCAGTTGAAGGAACCCTCTTTCCATTTTGTGCTTGTGAGTAAGGTGCACTGGAGGACGGACACGCATCGATTGGGATTTAATTCACTGAAGACTTCACCAAACTGAAATATCTAAACTATCATATTTTATTTGTGGGAACACATCTCAACAGGTAGGTACTACTTTGTTTTCTATGTATCACATTTGTCTAGATTCAAGAAGTATAACTTGGACATTTAGTCATTGTCACCTTTTTTAATTTTATTTACTTATTTATTTGCTTATTTGGTAAACTATGTCAATAGCAAATTAGGATAATGGCTTTGACATTAAGCCCTATATTATATTGTTATGATGTTATAATATGTTATTATAATATTATATTGGTATGATGTTATAATATGTTATTATAATATTATATTGTTATGATGTTATAATATGTTATTAGAATATTATATTGCTATGATGTTATAATATGTTATTATGCTGGGAGAATATGACTTTCTATACTATGGGTTGCTTTCATGGCTTGGAAAATCCACACAGAACTACTTGTTTGAGTTCAAGTTCAAGTTCTTCAGTTGATACTCACTGCAAAATAACAATGTTCCCCATGTACTCATGAAGCCATCAGAATGTATGAAAAGCTTGAGGGCATTTCTAAAGCGCTGCTTTGTTGTGGATCAGAGTCCTGCCGACCATATTCAGCATCAGTCCGCCTCATGCCTCTGCACTTTCTAATTATTTCATCTGAATGTGAGCAGTGTTGAGGCAAGATGGGAAGGGCCTCCGCGCTAACATACTGCAATGTTTGCATAGGCCCCAAATGTCGTCAGAGCTACCATAATACCTGCCTCAGAAGGGAACAGATCTGGTCTATGGGCCCCCGGGTCTCTACGGGAATAGCTCCCAGCGCTCGAGTTGAATGAGCACAGTGTGAAGCTCGTCGGCAGGACCCAGCACATAACTCACCCGTCGATGATCTGTCGCTCACTCAGAAAACGGTTTTAGGGGCCAAATCAAAAAAGGCCCATTTGGGGGGGTTTGTTTTGTTTCAAAGGGTTGTGCAGTTTGTTCAATCCGGTACTCTTAGGGCACCGTCGCCTCATAAGTGTAGTGTTGAATCTAAATCCCATCAGCATTAAATAAATAATAACCTGAATAAGGACATTCAGCCCAGTTTTACGCAGACGTGCAGAATGTCTGGCAGCGCCAAAGCGGAATAGCTGTACGGATTGTTTGCTCTCTCCAGAGGGTAGGCCAGGATATCGCTTTGTGCCAGGTTTTCAATCGCTTCGTAAAGGTGACAATCTCTAAGGTGACCTGAAAGTTTTGCTTTTACCAACAGCCTTGTGACCTCTAAATGTTTTGATTTTTGTATTGTAACACACACTTTAGCGATTTCAATCACTGCACCTCATTCGTGTGACAATGTGCCGTTTACAGGATGTCCAACTCAAGTGCCCAACACGCATAAAGTGCTTTTCAGTCCAATAGCTGTCTGTAAATAAGGAAAAAGGCTGTCAAAACCAAACACACACGCAAGCACACACATACATTTGTGTTCTTCACATAATATTAATTGTGAAGAATAGGAAAATAGTTTGAATCAATATGCAAAGGTTTGCAAGTATCTATTATGTTGTTGGTTTGATAATAATAAGGAAATATTTAAATCTCTCAATTGAAGATGTATTCTTTTTAATATTTAGTATTTTACTAATTTAGATGATGTGTTTTGCCTCTACCTCTTAATTTTGCAGGCACAATATGTGGAAGAGGATTGCAATACTATCAGTATGTCTAAACATCATTTCAGCATCATTTGATTATATGTACGATGACGTCTCTTTTCTGGGTATGTAAGCAAATTGTTTCATTCATTATTTAAATGTACCATTCAATAGTATTGTATTATCTTAATCACTTAATCCATTGGATCATGAGATTAAGAATTTACACATTTCAGATTACTTTACATTTTCGGTTTTGTATATTATGGCAGTTTTAAAAGTGCCTCTCTTCCTCTAGACCCTGAAGAAGTACTTAGTGTTAGCATTCCGCTGGAGGGCCACCAGCGCCCTCAATTGGGAGGATCCCTGGTACTACCATGCTACTTCCAGGTATATTGCGATAATATATAATTGATACTTGCTAGATGTCCTGAATCTGTTGTATAACGTGATAGCCAAACACTAATAATGTCCCTCCTTGTAGGATCTCACTTTCAACGACCCAGGAGCACCTACCGTTGCACCTCTCTCCCATCGCATCAAATGGAGCCGCGTCACCAAGGAGAAAGTCACCACGGTACTCGTAGCGATGGAGGGACAAGTGCGCATCAACGCCAACTACCTGGACAGGGTTCAAATGGTGGGCTACCCCTCGACCCCCAGCGATGCTAGCATCAAGCTGTCAGAGCTGCGCTCCAACGACACGGGGGTCTACCGCTGTGAGGTTCAGCATGGCATTGAGGACCACCATGACACTGTACACGTTCAGGTCCAAGGTATGACAACAGAACCGAGCACAGCTAGAGCATATCTTGTGAGAGAGTCTGCTTGTGTATGTCAGTCATTTAACCTCTATCCAAAGTTGTATACTTCATACTGAATCCAAAAAACCATGAGGGATACCGTGGTGAAAATTGTGCGTTTGCTTTTTCTCTAAAGGAATCGTTTTCCACTATCGTGCCATAACTACTCGCTATAGTTTAACGTTTGAAAAAGCCAAGGCTGCCTGCATCCAGAACAGTGCAGTCATTGCGACCCTAGAACAGCTACATGCTGCTTATGATGATGGATTCCACCAATGTGATGCTGGCTGGCTCGCTGATCAAACAGTCAGGTCGGTTGGCAACTTTTATTTAGGGATTTTGCCTGGATCTGTGTAAATTAATGGTTTTGACAACTTGGATACCTGAGATCAATCCCTAGTACACTTTTCATCATAAGGTACCCGATTCATGATCCGCGAGAGAACTGCTATGGTGATAAAGATAACCTTCCTGGGGTCAGGACCTATGGAGTGAGAGATGTCAACGAGACTTATGACGTCTACTGTTTCACTGAGAAGATGACAGGTACTTAACAAACTGCTGCGATATGCTTTATCCATCATTTTCTATCGAGGCATGATGCTATTTCATATCCCCCTATTCATGGTACTGATCTATTCCCCTTTAATCGTTTCATCTCATGAAGGCAGAGTTTTCTACAGCGGTTCTCCGGCTAAGTTCACTTATGCCGAGGCTGTGGACCAGTGCTCTCAGCAGGGGGCTCAGTTGGCCACTACAGGGCAGCTCTACCTAGCATGGCAGGGAGGCATGGATGTCTGTAACGCCGGCTGGCTGGCCGACATGAGCGTCCGTTACCCCATCAATATCCGGAGGCCGCAATGCGGAGGGGGTCTGCTGGGGGTACGCACTGTCTACCTGAATGCCAACCAAACAGGATACCCCCTTCTCGAGACCCGCTACGATGCCTTCTGCTACACAGGTGGGTGCCCTCAGCCACAAACAACACAAGACATGAGTACTGTTAGTATATCACTTTCTCCTATTCCTATTACTCTGCCCATCTTCCTACAAAAGAAAAAATGGATATAAACAGTCACTCTGTCTCATCTCTCACGTCCAGAGTCCCCAGAAGAAGAAGAGAGCTCAGGCATGGATTCCTTTACAGAAGTGGACGGTAGCATTCTGAGTGTTGCCACGGTAACAATGACCCCCGAGTTTCGGTTGGGCGCAACAAAGGAGAGTGAGGTGGTTGGTGAGGTGGTGACTCAGCAGCCCACTTTTGACTACACACAGAGCCCAACCGAGTCATCCCTGACCCAGCCACCCAACATTAAAGAGGTCATCCATGAGGTTATAGAGAAGGTCACGACCAGGACTCAGATCGACAGGGAGCCTGACAGAGGCTTTGTGATGCCTTTGGGGGGTAAGGACTTCAAATATGTCTCCAACTGGAATGTAAGACAGCATAGCATTACCAACTGATTTAGATAAATGCTTGTTGTTTTCTAGGCCTGGTGTTCCATTACCGTTCAGGCGCTGGTCGCTATGCGTTTTCATTTGTGGAGGCACAGCTGGCGTGTCAGAGTATCGGGGCCTCCATTGCCACTGCAGAACAACTTCAGGCCGCATACAGAGCCGGTTATCACCAATGTGATGCAGGCTGGTTACTGGATCAGACAGTCAGGTAATTCTTACATGCTAAATCTTCAGAGCTAGCTGGTGTAGCTCTGTACCCATCCAAGATCCAAATTCAATCTTTCTTTATTTACTTTATCCACATCCAGGTACCCCATTGTGTCCCCTCGTGATAAGTGTGCAGGAGACCTGATGGAACAGCCTGGGGTCAGGTCCTATGGCTTGAGACCAGCAGATGAGCGCTATGATGTGTATTGCTACATTGACGGGCTCAAAGGTGGGACTTTTTGGGGCATACCAATTTGGCTCCCATGCTCTTTTTATTTACTTTAGCTTAATCCACCATTATCAACATTTTTCTCTCTATTCCTCTGCAAATCTAAGGTGAGGTCTTCCACGTCAGTTCCAGTGAAGGTTTCACGTATGATGAGGCGCTCTCTCGCTGTCAGGAGGAAAAAGCAACCCTGGCTTCCACAGGAGAGCTGTATGCCACCTGGAAAATGGGATTTGATAAGTGTCGTGCGGGCTGGCTCCTTGACCGCAGTGTTCGTTACCCCATCAATAACCCCCGAGCGCAGTGTGGGGCAGGGAAGTCAGGAGTGCACACAGTGTATACTCACTCCAACCAGACTGGATATCCTGACCCTTATGCCAAATATGATGCCTACTGTTTCAGAGGTAAGTAGTGCACCAACTCTATACAATTGTTGTCCAATAATAACTAATTTATTTTAATAACAATAGCATGTTATGTATGTTAATTTCTATAGTGGATATTTTACTCATCGCCAATGAAACTGGATTGAACATCACAGAGATCCAAGAAGCTTTGTTAAACCTTACATCAATAAATGATTTGCTCAGGCCTGGTAAGTTGTGTTCTACTCACATGCAAAGACATAGATCACCCAAAACATCACATCTCGTCTCATCTCTCTTCTTTGTTTTGTACATGGATTCGGTTTGTTTTCTATTTCCTGACATGGTTCCTGCATCTTCTTCTTTCTACAGCATCTCCTTCCATTGCCCTGCCCATCCCTGTGGAGCTTTCAGGTTCTGGATCAGGCTCAGCAGATTATGGGTCTGGTCTGGGAGTCAGCAGTGCCTCTGGTGATCACTCTGGAGACCTGTCAGCATCTGGATCTGGGACGGTGCCCAGCTCTGGTGACACATCTGGTTCCGGGGACCAGTCAGGATCTGGTGTTGTGCCTGGGTCTGGTGACCCATCTGGATCAGGAGACATGTCTGGTTCCGAGGTCCTACCTGGTTCCGCAGACCTGTCTGGTTCTGGATTCCTATCTGGTTCCGGATACCTGTCTGGTTCTGGGGTCCTATCTGGTTCCGGAGACCTGTCTGGATCTGGGGTCCTATTTGGTTACGGAGACCTGTCTGGATCCGGTGCCATGCCTGGGTCTGGTGAATTATCCAGTTCTGTTGACCTATCTGGTTCTGGAGACCTATCTGGTTCTGAGGTCTTATCTGGATCCGGAGACCTCATTACTTCAGGAGACATGTCTGGATCTGGAGAGCAGTCTGGCAGTGGAAGTGTTGAACTTCCTAGTGGAGGTTCTGGATTTAGCAGCGACAACCTTTCTGGATCTGACAGCAGTGGACTGGGATCAGTCATCAAAATAATTTTCTCAGGTAGTGGCAGTGCTCTGTTTGGAGAAGGCTCTGCTTCAGGAGGACCTCAAGAGGCAGGAAAGGGCAGCACAGAGATCCTCACTTACCTTCCTGACAGCAGCTCTGGGATGTTTAGTGGTAATATGGAGCTGGCAGGATCCGGTTGTAGCTCTGGTGAGGGTGGCTCTCCCTCCTCAGACATATCTGGCAGTGGAAGATCTTGCGGCATGTTGTCTGGTTCTGGCTCCGCTGAAGAGCTTTCTGGGTTCAGTGTCTTCCCATCAGCATTCTCAGCCTCAGGAATTTCCAGTGGGTCATCGGGAGAAGAATCAGGCAGTGGAGAGGTTCACATCCTACTTATAGATGGTGAACTGGTTGACGTTTCCACCTCAGTCCCCGATAAGGAGTCTGAGCTGGGGGGAGGACTGCTTGAGTTCAGTGGCTCTGGAGCCATTTCAGGATCAGGCCTGATAAGTGGTCTGAGTAGTTCAGGCTCTGGAGACGGCTCTGGGTTCTTCTCGGGCGTGACCTTTGTTGGTTCAGGGTTTACTGACCTTACAGAGTCATCCTCTGGAGAACAGGAGGCTTCTGGGTTTTTATTCTACGGTTCTGGACAAGGGAGTAGTGGAGATCTGTCTGGATTTGGACCCTCTGCTTCCCGGTCAGGCTCAGGGTTTGGAATTTCCGCCTCTGGAATATCTGGCTCTGGAATTTCTGGATATGGAATCTCTGGATCTGGAATCTCTGGATCCGAGTCGTCTACTAGCGAAGAAGAGGGCAGTGTAACATTCTTATATGGAAATGAGATGACAGAGGTGTCCACCACAGCCACTCAATCTCTTGAGCTCGGACTAGGGTCAGTTGAGTACAGTGGAGATGGAAGCACCGGCAAAAACTTCTTCTCCGGTAGTGGGAATGCCGTCTCGTCGGGGGATAACTCTGGAAAACTCCTGTATAAGGTTCTACCCGCTACATCTGCTGACAGGGAGCTCACAGTAAGCACAGCAGAGCCAGAAGGGAGCCTGGTGGGGAACACCCTAAAGGTAGAGACTGCAGAAGATTTGTATGGGAGCATTAGCCCTGACATTGCACCTGCAGCACTGGCTGCCGATGTCACCCAACCACCAGCCATGGCTCTTCAGGCACCTAGCATCACTGAAGAATTAAAAGGTAAGTCATACTATTGACCATGCCTTAAGCTTCGATTGTTGTCAGATAGCAATCTAAATACAAGTACATGTAATATAATAACTGTACTAATGATATTTTTCTGCTGTCTGTTCTGTCCTGATTGTTTGTTCTCCTTATTTTGTACGTGATTTGTTGTGTTGCATTTCATTATTTATTGGTTTGCATCTAATGATGGTTGGTGTGTTCTCTTATGCGTCTGTACGTTTTTTAGTCTATAGATAACACATGAAATGTAAGGAAATCGTGTGTCACATTTGTTTATGACATGGTTCTTCAGACTGGTCTGCTGTGCCCGTAAGTCTGCTCTCAGTCTGCTTCCTGCCTGCTCATCCCATGCTACATATGATCTCTGGCATCATATGTGTGCTCTGCTCATTTGCAGATTTGAATTCTGACACATTGAACTGCTGATCCAAAAGTAAACTTACTGCAAAATGCTCAATACAATTGTATTAATCCCTGAGGGGGAGGATTTAACAGATATGCACTGAGTTACTATATTAACAATATAGTTACTCAGTGCATAAATGTTTTTGGATCATGGGACATCAGTCAAATTCTACCAAAAGCTAAGATATGCTGCTACAGCCAAAACACATACACCTCACCTGCTGATATGCCAAGCTTTGCTGGGACAAATGCCTCACGCCAACGCCTTTTTTGCAGAAGTAGATGTGTGCCATTCCAACCCCTGTGCCAATGGAGCCACCTGTGTGGAAAGTGCCGACTCTTACAAATGCTTATGCCTGCCCAGTTATGGAGGGGATCGCTGTGAGATTGGTAGGGTTGGATCTGCTTCAGCTAATAATTACTAACAACAGACAACATGGAGGCCAGCAGTGGACAGTATCATTTTGAGCTCTGGTTAATAGAAGCTACAGTATATAGGCTTTGCTTCAACAGCTATTTCCTGATTAACATGCTGCAGCAAGTCATAATAGAACCCTTCTTACAGTGGAAAATGTCATAGTATGCTATTAACTTCAAAATACAGCACATGATACTCAAGGTAAAGTATTGTGTAAAATGTTGCATTCTATTGTTTCCATTTGTTGTTTTAAGATTAAAATGTCAATTTCCGTAGCAGAGTGTGTTAAACACAGACTTTTAAAATGGCAGATGACGTCCAACCCCTATTTATGTATTATTGACTCATTTTATGTACATACCAATCCATTGTGTATAATATGGGTTTAACCTCACAGAACATACAACTTAGTAATGATCATACAAATTATTAATAATATTATGATTGTTATTGTTGGTGTGATCTTTATTATTGTATAGGTTGGAAATAGATCTACATTGTTGAGGTTGAACAGATCTAAAATGTTAGTGAACCACTAGGTAGCCTTTCTGTGTACATACTCTGAGTAGTATTTGAAAGTGTTCAGATGAAGAGACAACATTGACTGAACCTGTTGGGTGTGGTTGTTGGCAGATGAACAAAAGTGCGAAGAGGGCTGGACTAAATTCCAGGGCAACTGTTACCTGCACTTCTTTGTGCGAGAGACCTGGTTGGATGCAGAACAGCGCTGCAGGGACATCGATTCTCATCTGGTCAGCATTATCACCCCGGAGGAGCAAGACTTTGTCAACTGTGAGTAACCTCTGGGTTAGGTGCTTGTGTGTAAAGGAACAGTTTGAAGCGAAACACATCATTCATTCACTGTTTTCCCACAGCAAATGCACAAGACTACCAGTGGATTGGGCTGAACGATAAAACAGTTGAGAATGACTTCCGCTGGACGGATGGCACTCCACTGGTAAGTATAGGTTAGGATAACATAGTATAAGATAGCAAAGAATAGAATGAAGAATAAGACTGCTATTGAAATGTAAATATAACAGACACTTTGTAGTGGACATTGGCATGACTGGGTTTACCGATGATCAAAATAACCCTTGATATTATAAATCCCTTCTCAGCAATACGTGAACTGGCGGCCCAACCAGCCAGATAACTACTTCAACTCGGGGGAGGACTGTGTGGTGATGATCTGGCATGAGAAGGGCCAGTGGAACGACGTGCCCTGCAACTACCACCTCCCGTTCACCTGCAAGAAAGGCCCAGGTACGCAAGGCCTGATGGAGCTCAGTGTGAGCCTGCTGCCAGAATGCACCAACCTTTTTCGTTTTAGTCATGGGAAAAATTTAAAGCGCATCAGATGATTAGGAATAGGCTTAATTTTAAAGCAAGATAGGTTTATAACACGTTTTACTTAACTGCAATTCTGCCCACAGTCTTATGTGGCGTACCGCCAGAAGTAGAGAATGCCAGCAAGTATGGGGATAGGAAGGAGTACTACCCGGTCAACTCCATCATCCGCTACCAGTGCAACGCAGGCTTCAGACAGCGACATTCCCCAGTGGTGCACTGCAAGCCTGACGGACAGTGGGAGAAACCGCAGGTTCAATGCACTGTCGGTGAGTCCACACACACACACACACACACACACACACACACACACACACATATAAACATGCATGCACACACACACACACACAAACACTCACAACCCCACACACACACACATACATTCAACCGCACAAACACACACACACACACACACACACATACACATACACATACAACTGCACACACACACATACACATACACATACACATACACATACAACCGCACACACACACACACACACACACAGACTCAACCGCACACACACACACACAATGCAATTGTTCACTCAATTACCTGTGGTTTCGAGTGCTTATGGATTGTTCTTGTGTTGATTGTTTCTTTACAGTCAAAGGAAAGCCAAGACTACAGCTGAGGACCACCAGGGCGAGAGGAGAATCATCCATCAACGAGCTTCTCTAAGAATGGAAAACAATAATTTATTAGTTGCATTAAATTAACATCTAGCGCAAACAAAATCCCTTAAATAAAAATGTAAATATCCAGATGGAAAAAAAGAGATAATGGATTAAACAAGAGTATATTTTATTATTTTATGGTAATTGTATTTATCAATTCATTATCAGGGCAATATGTTTTTGCTGTGCCCTGCCCCCTGTCATTTATACAACTTGTCCTGATATATGATCATTTTTAGTGAAGATTTTCCAGTTGTCTTGTCATCATCAAATCATATGTGATATAATTTGTCTGGGTAGTCATTCCTATAGGCTAAGTCTTCAACTCTTATGAGTAATGTGTTCACAGGGTATGTCTAGCTCACTGTCTGTCTGGTCCATATCCTTGCCAAACATACAAAGCCCTTCAGAGGTCAATATTCCACATACCTGACTACTAGCTCTGCTCGGAATTCAAACAGACTTTTGGCACTTTAGTCTGAGACATGACGGAAATGGTTTGTATTTTGAAAGATGACAGACAGAGATTCAATTTGAAAAGATTCTCTTTCAGCAAGCAATGCACCATGATTGTCACGACACGGATATATAACAAGCACGTGTCATTTACAAAAGTCATCTGCTGAAAATCATAGACATATTCCCTGTTTCCGATCAGGTCACATCATGTGCGGTCAAAAGTTACCCTTTATATCTAAACATCAAATAGAGAAGTAAAATGGGTTTTGCTAATTTGGCAAAGAAATAATGTTTTTTTTATTTTTAAAGTCATTACAACAAAGCCAGCCAAATAAAGAGCTGCTGTTGTGTCTGCTGTAATCTGGGTGTTTTCAAAACTCTGAGTAGGGTGATGTCTCTGTGAATCGGAAACCATTTATTTATTGATCACAGTGATAGTGTCTCTGCTTAACCCACCCATTAGCCATTGCCTTGCACTGCACTGGACTGAGCCAACCGCCCTCATTCTCATTCTACACCTTAACACTCTTATTTGTATTGACACACAAAATACAAAGATTGTTTTTACATTTGTATTTTCGGTTCAAGTTAGAATTGATTATAACAGGTTGTCATAGTTTTTGTGTGTTCAGTAAGTTGCCGTCTTCTTCCACAGAGCTGTGCAGAGCACGTGTCCTGTGTGTATAATAATAATTATAATAATAATAATAATTGTAAGATAATAATGTAATAATAATTGCTGTTATTCCATTATTGTGCTCTGTATGTAATGTTTGTAACTTGACCTCAGTGGAACCAGACTTTTCCAAGCTGTTATTGTAACAGTGTGTCAATTTTGTCCTAGAAATGCTTATCTGCTTTTATGTATGTTTTGTTTTGTGTCTACTGTGTGTTTACTTTATATGGGAGGCTGAGCCTCTTTCATCAATCCTGACTTAATTGTATGCGCTCTTTGATAAACAATACAAGGACCTAATAACATCTTTGGAAGAAACCTGTAAATGTATGTACTGTTTGTCAACTAAGCGCTGTGGCACTTATTTAATTTAGTTTTCCAGTTTAATAAATATACTCAATATTTAATTTCTGTTGCAAAGGAGGAACCCAAAATGTGTGGTGTTTGTGTGAGAAGAATATCTACATTAAATAAAATGTTAAAAATGTATATTTGAGCAATCTCCTTTAATGAATGGAACCTGTTTTATTGCATGAGTCCAAACTGGTGTGTGATGCAGTTCTGCACCATGTATTTAAATATGCCTGTTTGTTTATTATTTAGGAATGTCAAACAAAAATATGTTGATGGTGATACTTTGTAGGTAACATATTTAACCTTTTGGATATACACATCATGTATAAACATAGCCAGGTCCAAGGCATGTTTCACTCCTATAAATGACATAATTAGTCAACTCCAGGGATCAGTCAAACCACTCATTCCAGCTGGGTTGCCACCCAAATATCCCAGGATCAACACCCAAATATTCCAGGTACAGAAAACAAATGGTCCTTTCACCTTGCAACCAGCTCCTCCGTCAACTCACTGTTTCTATGGCACCAGGCGGTGGAAATAGGACATAGTGCTGAGTCATTGGAATAATGTAATTACTGCACATTTCTATTTGCACAACAGGGTGGGGACACAGATGCCATCAGTTTTGCCACGGGGACTGAAAGGAGTCTTTTTTAACAACTTCTCTCCACCCCAACCACCACCTCACTGGCTAACGGTTTGCAGGCAAACGTAAACACACCTTTCTTTTCTAGCCCCGGCCTTCAAAAACACACCCTTTTACAGAGTTATACCGTTGAAGAGCTGCTGCTTACATTGTGTATATTTATGTTTGCATTACAGAGTTGATGATGCTGTTTAAGTAGAAGACTCAGAAAATGTATAGCAAGTAAAACAAAATACTTGGATATGTTCATGATGCAGACAAACTCGAATCAGACACAGTAGTGACTTTGTTTGTGTGACGAGCATCTTCCTTTTTTAAACCATGAAAGGAAAAGAGGATCCTCACAATGATTTTGAGCGGTCAGTAATGTTGTCAACTCCAGATAAACCATTTATTATTCACTCCATTGATTGGCAATAAAGTGATAACTTCATATATATGACTGGTGTGTGAGTGTGTGTGTGTGTGTGTGTGTGTGTGTGTGTGTGTGTGTGTGTGTGTGTGAGAGTGTATGTGTGTGTGTGTGTGTGTGTGTGTGTGTGTGTGTGTGTGTGTGTGTGTGTGTGTGTGTGTGTGT
>JAOPJO010000034.1:19210808-19228551 GCA_027123675.1 Molva macrophthalma | reverse complement strand
GTGTGTGTGTGTGTGTGTGTGTGTGTGTGTGTGTGTGTGTGTGTGTGTGTGTGTGTGTGTGTGTGTGTGTGTATAATCTAGTTGGCATATGCTTTATAGCAACAATAAACCCACTAATGGAGGTTCATACAAAATCGATCTCTTGGCCATTAAAGTTGAGAGAAATTGATTGTCTTCACTCTCGCCACAGCGAAAATATTTGGTATTTGGTGAAAGAAACCAATAGAAACCAAGGCCTCTTTTTGTCCTAGTTTCTGTTGGAAATAAGGCCACCATTTTTGGAAATAATAGCAAAAATGGGCATGATAACAGATGTGTTTTTAATGTTTAAAAGACCATTCATGCTATACAGATTACCAACCAAATAATGTACTTGGTTATTTCCATACTGTTTTGCAAATGTGTCACTTCTTACCATCAACTGAAAATCAGAAAATAGTTTGATCTAATTAAAATGATGGAGTACCTAGTTATTCCTGTTTTCACAGTTTCAATTCCATATCACAATTCACTGTCAAGTGGAAATAACCTTTAAAAATCGACTTGATGGCAGTGAGGTGGTGTGTATGTGTATGTGTGCTGTGTGTATATATGGGTGTAGCCACCAAGCCTCTCTCCCCTTTGCTCTACCAACAAGGATGTGCACCAGGAGACACCGCTTCAAAGAGCTTTCCTCTATTGATGCCTGAGCATCAGATAACTGCTCAAAACAACCACACATTTGTGTCTGTGATTGTAATCCATGTCTTCACAGTATAAATGCCAGACTGTTGCAGAGGTACTCTTGGTGAACCTGTAGTTCATTAACGGTAAGACTGCCATGGGTCAAATCTGAACAAATTGCTTTAGCAACCGAATTACTAGATGAATAACTATCATGATGAACCTATTTTTCAAAGGTCCGTGCTGCATTTATATAACCAATTTTAGAATTGAGTATGGTATGTGTGATTTGTTTTGGTGTGTGTTGCTTGGTGTCACTTGATTATGAGAGACAGAGAGTGAGTGGAGTGATGCTGTCGGCAGTAGTGACGTACTACAGAGTGTGGAGGATTACTGTTCATTTGACAATAGAATTGGCACTCTTGTTGCTTACTCCTGGAACGGTCTGTACCTCAGTCATTAGAAGGCCATGATCCCAAAAGGGGTTTCCACAACCAGTGGGACAGGCAGTGGTTGCAGATACGGTTGGTAGGGGTGGAATTTCACCCAGGGGATGCTGTTAGTTTGCAAGAAAAGCTTATAACAAAGCTGTGTGTGTGTGTGTGTGTGTATGTGTATGTGTATGTGTATGTGTGTGTGTGTGTGTGTGTGTGTGTGTGTGTGTGTGTGTGTGTGTGTGTTACTCATTGTAGGTTGAATCTATTGTATGGCTTGTGGAGCTTTTCTCCAGATTGTATTCTATTTGCCATTGAAGTCCTAACCTAATCTCCGAACGCATACGTTTTTTGTTTTGTTTTACTTAAACGCCTCACTGAAATGACTTTGCTGCCATCTACAGTTTAAGGACTATCAAATATACTACACTGTAAACATTGAATTGATGCTGATCTTTATTATGAAGGGATAAGTGTCTCTGTTTTATGGGTAAACTAAAATATTTGGTTGAAATAGTTTTTTAGATATTAAAAAGCATTACATTCTAAAAGTTTACTCTCCCTGAGATGTAGACCTTATTACATAGCTTTAATCCTGACTAAATATAGAAATAATCAACAGAGGCCTCTAGTGAGTTACAATAAGTTATATGGTAGCCTACGTTATAGGCCAACAATTAAATGATTATAATCGTATGGTATGTAACGTTAGGCCTAAAGAAGGGTGAGTTTTCACACAAAATAAAGAAAACAAAGGCATCATACATCCTTACTTTAAGTAGATATTCATAATGAAAACGTGTTTCTTGGTGTGCTTATTGCTACCAATGAAACCCATAAAATATATTCCAACATCGGGCTTCTTACTTTATGGATGCTATTCACCCATATGCATTAATAGGACCGACATATCGCTACTCGTTTTCCCGTCGGACAAATAACAAAGGGAACTTCCGCTTATACAATTTTGCTGTAAAACGTGATCTTTCCCAGAGTTTCTCTTGAAGAAAAGTCGATAATTATAAAAACAAAACATCTACACCGACTCCGTTCAAAGTTGGTTAGTTGCCTTTATTAACCCAGGTATTTTGCATCTATTTAATCACTCCGTAGTTGACGAATAGCTGATAGCGCTAAAATAACTAACGTTACGTTACAGCTTCTGTTACTACTGGTAGCTTTGCTTGTTGCAAACGTTGTATTAACAAATGTGACGCACACATCTGTATCCAGATTAATTATTTTTTACGTAAATTGCTTCACCTCCATTCGACCTAAATGATTTAATTATTTACCAGTTTGTCACTAGCACAGCTATCCCAGTGGCACCCAGGGTGCTAAGATTGCTGGCCATAACTGCATTTCCCTGAGTTAGTGCTGAGATAGCGTTGCCTGTTTATTTACTATTTATTCATTATTATCACAATATTAACGAGATAACGAGATTATCTCGTCTAATATAATATAATTATAATCTATTTATTTTATTATTGTTTCAATCAAAAGAGCCATACCAGTGCACTGCCCAATTACCACAAATTAAGTTATTTTTAAGACAAAGACACACGCTGTGCTTGGATATCTTGTATAATCTAGTTTCATTCTCAATTCTCATTGTCCACAATACAATTTATAATTGTGGGACTGAAGAATAGGACCCAGAGTATTATGTAGTGTTCACTTTTTATTTTCTTCTCAACAAGATTTAATGGCCAGCCATGACACACCCCTCAGATCGTCACCTCTCATGGCCTTGCTGTCCTCCATGCTGCCCAAAGGCTTTGCTGTGGGGCCGTCCAGGGTCTCTGAAGGCAGGCTGGGGTTGTGGTGGGTGGGTCGATGCCTGGATGCAGGAACAATGCTGGGGAGGGAAGGTGACACAGAGTGGTCCTGGATGAAAAGCCATGAGCCTGACTGTGACCCTTCTAATTGTCATCCTGGTGAGCCAAATGACCCAGCGGCCCTCGACACTCGCCCCAAAGAAGCACAGACATACAGCACCAACACAAGAGAGGTGAACATTATAGCCATCCTGTTAGTGTGACACATGTACAAGTAAATAATGTGTAGGAAACATTTTGGACGAATGCTAAACTGTAATATACTTATCGTTATATATTATATAACGTTATATCGTTATATATTATACTTATATATAATCGTCTACAAACAGTACAGAGTAAACAATAGTTTATGCATGCAATGTGTAAACTAAACACACCAGGTTAGTAATAATATTTGTGTTATTGAGGTGGCATATGCTGTAACGTGAAGGTCTGTGGTGTGTTTTTGCTGTCGGAGGAAACAATGGGGATGACAGTGGACGATGAAGTTCGGCTGGACAAAGTCTTCTGGATCAGGTAGCTAACTAGAATATAGTCACAGCTATTAACTTCCCCCTAGGGTCGGTAGAGGAAATAACATGGTTAAGGGTGAAACCCATCACTAACCCCCATTAAATAGATTGGCAGACCTCTTTGTGATTTCCATTAGAATACATTAGCAGTACGTATGGTGCTAGGGACTCAAAATAACAAGAGCTCAGGACAAAATGTCCCCTGAACTTCAGAAAAATATACCTTAGAATTGAAATGGCTTTAATGATGTCTGATGTAAGTATATGTTTATCCTGTCACTGTTGCTGCTTTTAGCTTTGCACGCCACACACGGTGTAAAGCCTGGCAGAATGTGGAGGTGTGTGGGGGAGGTTGTGGAGGTGTGCGTCTGCGTGTGAGCCAACAAATTCGGACCGGATCTGAGCTGTTACTGTACCGCTGCCACGCAGCTGGCGTAACAGCAGCAGCCACGCAGAGCCAGTCCGAGAACAACTGCACTCAGAAAAACACAGGTACTGTGTAGTTCATATGTACTCGCAGGTGGCCGTATACAAACATGTTCAATGTAATGGTCTGTTCACCTAGAAGGTCTTGTTTGATGTATGTTTCTGTTTTTGAAGGTCAGTCAGAACCATGAGTTGCAAGCTGGCTTGATATACAAAGCTCAGATGCCAAGCACATTGAAAATGGCCCAATGTCGACACAGTGTCAAAACTATGCCTCCAAAAATGCATTCTTTATTCTTCAAAAAGATCATATATTTTATCTTCAGAGGGTTTCAGTAAATGTGGTTCTGATTCTTCATTACAAAATCCAAGGGAATTTTTAATAAATGTGCAAATATTCTTTTTGAAAACTGAATCTTGTTCCTTTTGATCCTGACAGATTTAAAGATTGAATGCATGAAACAAAGGCATAGTTCAAAAGGCCTTTCTTCCAGAGTACCTCTGAACGATGAAGAGGAGGAGCAATTGCTCGAGCCGTCAAGTGTGTGGACAGTAGAGGAGGTACCAGGGGAGGTTCCGCAAGTCAAGGAGACACCAGGGGAGGTTCCGCAAGTCAAGGAGACACCAGAGGAGGCATCGCAGGTCAAGGAGACACAAGGAAAGGAGAAGAACAAGAACGCAGTCGGAGGCATCAAGTCGAATCCACCAGTCCACTACAAGAGAAAGAGGAGAGGAACCGAGAAGATGGTGACCAGCAGCACAGACACGTCTACAGACCAGCAGCATCTGTCAGCTGCACGGACAGATGCGCAAACCACACTCAACCCAGAACTACACAACAGTGTCCCACTAGATGTGGTCACTGGAACCATAACAGGTGCTGAAGAGACCACCAACATGGCAAGAGAGGAACGCACATCAGTGCCAGCAGAGGAGTCTGGCAACACTAGGGGGGAACCCCAGGCACAAGAGCTACATTGTATCATGACAGAAAGGCAGACAGACCCCTGGCCCCCTTCTGCCCGTGCTCCCGTCCGCACTAGCACCCGTCTAGCCCTGAAGCCCCGCAGAGTTCACAGCCTGCTCAGCCATCGCGGCCCCAGGGCCAACCAGCCGACGGACGGCCAGGAAGACAGACGCACCACAGAGCCTGATGTGCAGAGCCCCGGTGGGCCGACCACGAGTGCAGGGCCCGTTGCCACGGAGACAGTTTCCATGGAAACGATGGGTGCAGACGAGGTGGGTTCCGTTGCCGGGGAGACTCTGGCAGGGCCATCGGAGATGTTTGATGTGGTTGCTAGGGAAAGGAGATACCAGTGTTCCAGCTGTGGGAAAAGGTTCTACCAGTTGTGCCACTTAAAGAAACACCAGTTCACTCACACAGACATGAAGCCCTTCTGCTGTGACTCCTGTGGGAAAAGCTACACCTCTGTTGAAAGCTACAAAGCCCATCAGGTAATATATATCTATCATCCAATAGCTGTTTGGACGCCTTTGATTTGTACGTGTAAATGCATGGCTTTTAAACCAATTGGTTCTCTTTTGAGTTATAAAAGTTATATCCTCTTTATTTCTATGCTATAACTCAAAGTAACATATTTAGGTTCATGAAGTAAGAAAAAATACCACTCTTGTGAGTGTGACCAAGAAGTTGTGTCAGGGACCAAGTTGTGTGTTTGGTTACCTTCATTAAACAATTGCGTTTAATACAGTTAGACGATTATCACCTGATGTTACATTTTTCTAATTTGACGTCCAGATGAGCCATCGCGGGGAGCGGCCATTTTCCTGCCCCCAGTGTGAGAAGAGCTACGGGCTGAAGAGAGACCTCCGGGAGCACATGGTCCTGCACACGGGAGACAAGCCGTACGTGTGTGACCTGTGTGGGAAGGCGTTTGCGCGGCGGCCTTCCCTACGCCTCCACCGCCTGCATTACTGCAGCAGCAGGCTGAGCGAGAAGTCTCCCAAGGTACTGGGAACACACTCGCTCATTCGTCCCGTTGAGTCAAGTTGATCGTGTTCTCGTACATATATTCTTGCTTACAAAATGATCTAGTCTATGCCACAACTCCCATGCTTTTGACATTGTCATTATTCTATCTGTTTTCTTTCAAAGCAGTGTTGAGTGTAGCTTTAAAATGTTAAAAGCCCTCCCTTCCCTCTCCCAGTTGCAGTGTTCAGTGTGCTCCAAGTGGCTGGCTAACTCTGGCTCCCTGAGGAACCACATGAAGCTCCACACAGGGGAGAAGCCCCACATCTGTCAGCACTGCGGACAGGCCTTCAGGCAGAAAGGTACCATCACACTGACCATCCTTATACGGTCCCTGTGTCCATCGCATCCTAAACAACAACAACAACCACCGTGCTAAGCTCCCAGCGGTTCAAAATGCATCGATATCGAAAGCTAAATGCGAGGGTTGGAGCTCACTCATCAAAGTACATCAAATCAAAGTACACCATGTTGAAGTAGTTACAATGTTTCTGAATTGTCCCTTGAAATAAAAAATGTTTTTTTTTATTCTATAAATAGGCCTCGTATTGGTTGGGATAAAGAAAAACACTTGCACCGTTACAAGGTGCAAGTGTGACATTTTGTGACACAAAAGGAAGAGAGAGAAGGATCATGGCACAGAGAGTCTGCAAAAGGGCGAATATATCAGAAAAATACCAACCTGTTATTTAGGAATGATGTGCTGAAATAATTATATCTAGGAAGGACCTGAGAAAGATTAGGTTACGGCTTGGCAAATAATTCACATCACACATCAATTTAATTATTTAGAATGAGAATTTCCAATTCATTATATAATTGCGATACGTGAACTGTGATAGATTCCCTATGGTTCTGTGATCAATAAATAATTGTATATGTCGTAGTCCGTAGCTAAGGCAACTTGTTCTACCTAGAGAAGACACGGTTGAACTAGCGGATTCATTTAGGAAATGATGCGGATGGAATCCCACTCTATCGGCCAATCAGTGTGCAGGCTGAAGGGGTGTAGGAGTTGGAGCATGATGGAGCTGGATTGCTTTATGATTACCCCCCGAGACTAAAGAAGGTTCAGTCAGTATACCGCACTACCTATCCTGAAACACTGCACAGGTACCAATGGCACTATCAGATTCTAGCATCCAGGTCATCTTTAATTTAATCTCTAAGTACATATGATGGATAGAGTTTCTGTGCTTATGATTTTCTGCAGGGGAAAATGGTCAATTAACACAAAGCTGGAATCACAGAAATGCAACCAATCCTCTCCCACCCTTAATGTAGCAATCCACCACCAAGTGGGGGATCCTTAATACATCTCTCCAAAACAGAAAACGATCAATATATAAGAAATAGGAAAAAACCCATTGTACTGCAAATCCTCTATTTTTCTAAACCTCTATTTTCTAAATGTAAATATATTGACGCGCTGCGTTCCTCCCAGGGAACCTCCAGGACCACCAACGCATCCACAGTGGGGAGAAGCCGTTCCCCTGCTCCCACTGTGAGCGTAGGTTCTCCCACAAACGGGAGCTCCGGAGGCACATGCTCTCCCACACTGGGGAGGTGTTCCTCTGCAGCTACTGCGGCAAGGCCCTCAGGGACCCACACACCTTGAGGGCCCATGAGAGGCTGCACAGTGGGGAGAGGCCCCATCGCTGCCAAATCTGTGGCAAAGGTCTGAACATTGATTATTATTTTCAATGCAATACAATGACTAAATCAAATAGGCCATGTGGATTTTGTCGTGATCAGTCGTTACTTAAAGCAATGTACTTGGACATAGCTGTGAGTTTAATGATGTCATTTAAATGCAGCCCTGTTTTAATTATCTCATTTGCTGTCACCATAGCAACCAGCAGTGCCTCAGCCATCAGTCACGAGGCGCTGTCTCAATTCATATCATCTCTTTTCAAAACTAGTTACGTAATAAGCGTATCCAAGTGTCCAGCACTAGATAAGTATCAAGGATATAGGAGACATCCACCACTGGATAAGTATTATATCAAGCATCCTCCACTAGATGAGCCTCCGGGCTATAGGACGCACCCTAGCTATGGAGACTAAGCCTTTTTCCTATGGTCCGATCCTTACCCTATATGCTCTCTTGGGTTCCCCCTCCCCAGGCTACATCCTGGCCACCAAGCTGCGGCGACACATGGAGTCGGCGCACGTGAAGGAGAAGGCTTTCCGCTGCCATTGCGGGGCGTCCTACACCCTGCGCCACAGTCTGCTGCGACACCAGGCCCGGTACAAGGACTGCCACCGTGCAGAGGGAGAGCAGGGGACGGATGAGGGGGCAGAGGCAACGCACCCGCACGCCAGACCTGTCTGGGGCCGGCCCAAAAAGAGCCAGAAAACCGAAGTGGAGGAGGAGGAGGAGGAGGAGGGGGACGACGATGGAGATCAACAGGAGGAAGGAGCTACCGAGCGGAAGAGAGGGGACGGAGGAGGAAGGAAGGGAAAGGGTGCGGAGGGGGTGAAGAGGAGGCCTCTGGAGGAACGGGGAGGTGGAGGTCAGAGGGCAGGGCTGAGGAGAATCCAGCGAGCAGGAGGTGAGGGGGGCGATCCGGGGGCGTCGTCGCACGGAGCCCAACACACCGTGGTCTACGTCCAAACTCTAAGCGGGGGGAACGACGCTCGCACCGGGCAGAGCTCCGCCCCGCTGCTCCTGGCCTCGGAGGTCCTGCTCCAAGGGGCGGAGCATGAGCCCGAAATGGTGGAGGTGGTGATGTCAGAGGGGGGAGAGCAGTGCATTGTGGTCCATGGACAGCAGATGGCGGGTGGGCTGGTGATTTTACAGGGCGACGGTGGCGCGTGTTCTGTGGCTCAGACGGTGGAGATAGAGAGTGGATAGAGAAGGAGCAAGGCCCGGCCTGACACAAGCTGCTGGAGCATTACTGTAAAGAACAGCGTTAAATGCTTGCTCAGCGATCACCGCGTTTTATTCTCTCCCTAAAGGACTTTGCAATACGTGACAGAGACACTATGTGGTATTTGACAGTATATTTTGCTACGTTTGTTTCATAGCAAACTGGAAAAAATGGAGCGGAAAATCCATGCCTACAATATTCCCAGTTGTATCTGTGGTATTGTACATGAGTACTTTATTCAGCTGTTTTAGAAAAACACTACGACCTGTTTGTTATTATGTACGAATACAGTTGACCTCCAATGTTTTTTTGGATCAGTCGGGCGTGACAGAGACAAGGCTAGGTCAAAAGGCTTACGTTTTATGTCAACTGAAGACAACGATGACAATCTACCGTCCCATACATTTCTGTTGATTTCAAAAAGTTGTCTGTTTTCCCTCTGGCTCTCCCAGTAGTTTATCTGCTTACGTCACGTGTAGTTGGGTACGATGTGCCGTTGCACTAACTTCAATAAAACCAGGCCACCCTCTGCGTTTAGAAAGCCTTGACGCAAGAGGAGGAAAGAAACCCACTAGGTTTCAGTGGTGGCTTTTGTTAATGGACTCCTGACATGCAAATAATTTGTAGCAATCCTGCTTTGTTCCACGTTTCGCCTGTGTGCAGCAACACAACACTCTTCTAATAAAGGACACATTCATTTATAACATGCATGTGGCGAGATACGGTGCCCTAATCATGAAACACTACATCTTGTTCTTTCTTTCATCCCTTATTGCCCTGACCTGTATGCCTGTTCCAGCGTGGAGCTGTTTGCTAATTTCCTCCTCGATGTCTATTGTTATTGTATATCTCTTTCCATTTATCTGTCTGGCTGCCTCTGCTTCTTCTTTGTCAATGTCAGTGAGAGAGCTATGACTCACATCCAAACGTTCTCACCCCAACTCTGTGTGTGTGTGTGTGTGTGTGTGTGGAAGGGGGCTTTGGTTAGGCTAATGTCTATGTTGCAGCAAAGCTATCAAGCAGAAATCAGCAGCTTTCCTATAAACAGTGAGTGCAGCCTTCCACTTAAACTCCAGGGTGACTCAGCTGTGTGTTGGCCTTGGGCTTGGTGTCAAGTGTTATGGCTGATGGGGTTCTTTAATTAGGGGAGGTTTGTTTTATTACATGGGTATCAGGAGAGGTGCTAAATGATCAACTCAAAATGAGTCATGCCACATAATTGCTTTTGTAAATGTTACAATACAATTGTCATACGCCAGGGCTCCTGAAGAGACTGTTAGTTGCATAGCCACAAATAACGTGAGTAACAAAGATACATTGATAGATATATCTACATGTTTTCACACTTTCATACAAAGCAAGTGAGATTGAACAGTCAAAACACACAGTCCACATCGGAGCAACTGATTTAATTATGTAACTTATTGAAGCCAGCCCTTTTAGTATTTTCAACAATACTAAATTGCTAGTGTCTGAACAATAAAAACCCACCCACTCAAGGCGTAATCAACCGAGGCAGAGGTAATGGGAGGGAACATCTCGATGTCAGCTTCTTGTCAGAGAGCACTTTGAGGAGAAATGAAGAAATGAATGTAACCTTTTTATAAATAGCCCAGCCTTCTTTTTTTGTTTTAAATATCAAGTTATGAGCCAGCGCTAGTTACACATGACAACAACAGCGGGGGCTACAGAAAACATAATAGACAAAGTCAAATGTTAAAAGTAGTCCCAGAAGGAGAGTTGTAGCTACACCCTCACGATGCAGGAGAGCATGC
This sequence comes from Molva macrophthalma, assembly GCA_027123675.1. Taxonomy (NCBI): domain Eukaryota; kingdom Metazoa; phylum Chordata; class Actinopteri; order Gadiformes; family Lotidae; genus Molva; species Molva macrophthalma. The sequence continues at coordinate 19,218,034 of JAOPJO010000034.1, read as the reverse complement.
GCATCCAGAACTCAAATGCTTTTAAGAAAATGATAAGTGGTTTTCAAACTGTGAGTTGTGACCCATGAGTGGGCTGCAGGAGGGGACCAAATGGATTGTGGGATATTATTTTATGTCTGTATATTTTATATATATATATGTATATTCTATTTTATATTTTAGATCTATGTTTTCATTATTATGTTTGAAGATTTTGCCTTAACAATATACTGTACATTTACAAATGTCAATGACCTAATTTATTTGACATGGTGATGAGAAAGTATTTATTTTACTTCAAAATAATATTTGGTGGGTCTTGGGCCAAAATGACCTGTCTCTCTTCGCGACACATAGGACCTACAAGTGAATAGTTTCTGGATTGCGAAGTTCCCACAAGGCAATGCCAGACATGGTTATTAGCGAACCAAAAGAGTGTCCGGGGGCGTTGGGCCAGATGAGTGTTGCCATGAGCATGATGCAGAGTGAACGCTGACTACCCTGAATGCAAGCTGCAGGGATTTGAACTTGATGCGGGCCGTTGCAGGGACACTGTGGAGGGAGATAAAATGATAAGTGCACATGTGTGTAATATAATCTCTAATTGGCTGAGTGGCAGCTGTGGATGCTTAACCACTAATTACAAATTATGGCACCTCTCTGCTGTATAAAATACGATTAAATAATATATACTTAATTAATCCTAGATTGGATATTTGGGAAAGGTTTGTGCAGTTTTTATTTTGCATGGCTGGTCAAATGAAGAAATTACATCGATTAAGTTGGTTTGATCTGAGAGTAAAGTTTTGAGTAAATGTTAATCCTATTACATTCTGCATGGCTTCATATGAGACAGCTGAGTCACAGTCTAGTTATGGTGAATGTGAAGGAACATCACGCCAGGCGCCATCTTGTGAGACAGAACCATCAAGAGTAGTATATTCTTGCAATAGAGGAGGCTGCAGTTTCAGTAGAATTTAGTAATAAAGTACTTTAAAAGTATGTACTTGGACAGTGGATCTTAGAAATGTGGCCCTGAAACTGCAGCCTCTCTATTGCAGAAACATACTATTGACCAACAGAGGCAGGGACCCATAGCGTTATAACGCAGTGGGACGTCAAATTCACATTCCCCTTATTGTATGAAAACATTTTAAAAAATGGAATCCCAAAAAAGAAGTTATTTATTTTTTCATATACAATTATTGATATATGTATAAATGTATATGTATATATATATATATGTATATATACCAGAAATATATGTATAAAATACATACATACATACAGTATACATACATAAATACAATATGGCCTTGTTATGCATTCATCTACCATTTTAGAAGTAAAAAGTTAATTGCAACTCCTCGTCTTAACCAAGTGCGGTGGCAGATGAAATACATGTTTACTCAGACTATACTAGAAGAAGCAGACTATTCACTATTCACCACGGTTTCGTAGGATTGCTTTTTATCCCTCTGCGCCCCATCCAGTGGGATCATGACGTCACAGTGCTGCTGCTGGCTGTGTTACTTTAAAAAGCTGTTTTAAAATCCACGAGCAGATTAGTGTCATTGCATGCACAGAAATTGGCTTGTCAGAAAAATTCCCGCCGCCTCCTGCTTCACAGACAGCCATCACATAGAGCGACTGCCTGCGTATCTCAGAAACCATGGCGCTAGCATTTGCTGCGCTTCGACACAACTTGCGGCGGTCACCTCTAGATTCAAGTAGGTGTCCCCCCCCCTTCATCAGGAGTGACACAAAGGCTCACCGATCACTCAAAGCCAGCGTGACGTTTCCCTCCAATAGCCTGGCGTCCTCGCCTCCCTTGTGTCTGGCATCCTCTTGTCTTAGCCCTCTGAGCTCTACTAAGTTTCCACCCCCCCGCCTCCCCCCTCACGGGTCTTATAACGCTCGCTGAGCTTCTTCTTTCCCTCTATTTCACTTCTAATTCATCATCCACCTCTTTACTCTCTCTCCACTCCTCCTTCTTCTTCTCCTCCTCATCCTCCTCCTCCTCAACTCCTCTGTCTCCCCTGTGCTCCACTATGGCCGACTCTTCTTTCCACTCCTACTTGCTCATCTTGTGCTCCTGCTCCTTCTTTCATACCGTCCGCCTCTCTCCCACTCTCATCTCCACTCCTTGCACACTCTCCTTTCATCTCTGTCTCTCTCGCGCTCTCTCTCTGTCTCTCTCTCCCCCTCTCTCTCTCGCTCGCTTGGTTCCAGCCGTGGAGAAACAGAAGCAGCAGCAGTAACAGCAGCAGTGTCATCCAGCCACTGAGCTGGTTGTGCATGGAGCTGGAGACCTCTTTGCTTCTTCTCAATATTTCCTCATGTCTTCTTCCCTCTGCCAAACTCTCAATCCTCGTCCTCCTCTCAGCCATCCTTCTTTTTCATCCTCCTCGGACTTTTTTTCAGACCTCTTCTTTGTCTCTGATTTTATTTTATACGTCTGTCTTTCTCTTTGAACAGAATTTGACTGCTCGAAAAGACCTCTACCAAGTTTAATTTTTTTTGTTTGTAGTGGACATCATTTGAAATTATATTTTGCATGTGAAAATATACTTAGCTCATATCTTTCATTTAATTTTCAATTTAAATTCAAGACAAAGACTATTGAAAGATATCAAGCCCAACATTTCAATTGTGGTCTCATACAGCACAACTACTGAGCTGGATTAACATGACAGTCTTGTCAGTAAGGTAACTATATACATCTTTCTAACTAAACAAATATGCATTCATATGTTTCATGAACCTATTACTTTCCTCCTACACTGTGCAATGTTGGCTTCATTTATGTGATACTGTGTGTTGGTCAGATTGCAATATTCCTAATACAGTCATTTGACATACTTTCTTTTCACAGGAATTGAGAGGATCTTTACACGTGGGAGGAGAGAATGGGGGTTGTTATGTTGATCTTAGCCAAGATGGAATAGCCAAGATGGACATTACAGAGATTGGGCAACCTTTCATGACAACGGTATCGGTGCAAAACTCTTCTTTGGAGACCTTAAACCACACAGCCCCTTCCTTGCCACAATCTCCTGCACCGCCGCACTCCAGGTTGACATCAATTGTCATCGTCTTGCTGGTCACGGTCATCATCCTGGGCACAGTGGTGGGGAATGTGTTGGTGGTGGTGGCCGTGTTCACCAGCCGAGCTCTGCGTGCTCCCCAGAACCTGTTCCTGGTGTCCCTGGCATCTGCGGACATTCTGGTGGCTACGTCGGTTATTCCCTTCTCCTTGGCCAATGAGGTGAGGTTATTTATTTTTGGGATATACCTAAAGGTATATTTTCTTTGTGTTGTAAGGACGGGATGCCACTGCTGGTTGATCCATGGAAAAGTTTTTTCCTCCATTACCATTCAATGATTTCTCTTTTGAATTCAGGAGGTTGGGTTATGGTTACAGTATTGCAGGTGTTGCCAAATCTTCTTGCCTTTGGATATACCTGGCTTTTCTCCTCACACATCACTGTCCTCTTTCTGCTCATGATTGGTTGCTAATACTTCAGATTAAAAGATTATTGCAGGGTTTTTCAACCTGGCCCTTATTTCACATCATTTTGGATCTAAGTGATTAATGTGGACAACAATTTTTTTAATTGGTCCAGTATTTAGCGAGAGCACTTCAGCCCATTCAGAGCTTAGGGGCAATAATGCCATCGAGTACGTCCTCTAAAAGGGCTTGTGGTGGCCAACGACAGGCTCAAGCAGAAGTCTTGCTCTGACATCTCATGTTCTGAAAAGTTGAGCTGTTGCAGGAAATGTTCCTATTGTCATTACAATCTCATTCCTCCTTCAAACTTTCAGATAACACTAAGCTACGCTGTCTGTAGTCCAACACAACAAACTCTTGCGGGCACTCCTCTCTCCAACTTTCACTCACGTTTCCACCGTTCTCTTCCTGCAACAAATCTCCCTCGAGATTTCAGAGCTAGACATCTCCTTGAGCAGGAATAATATATAGAAACAACAATAACAAAGACACCGGATCAAGCGACGGGTAAAGAAAAAAGTTGTATTTTCTCTGGGTAACCTTTCCATAATGTTATCAGAAACTTCTAATAACAATCTGAGCCTATCAGGAGCACTTTCAGAGGATGTACATTGACAGGTCGCTATTGGTCTTAAGGGATACATTGCAGCCGCGAACGGGTTGTAATGGAAGTGAAGCTGAAGTGCGCCCACTCAATACTGGACCAATTAAAAATGAAAATAGTCCACATCGTCACTTATACTCAACATGATGGGGAAATTAACTGAAGTGTCCAGGTTGAAAAACACTGTAGTTGCTTTTTAGGCTTATGCTCTATGATTGATAAAATAAATTCTGCCTTGCTGCACACTTGAGACACAGGAAGAACAAAAAAAATGATGATCGAAGACACAGTCAGAATCCCAGCAAGAACTTGAATACTCGTTTTGTAGGAGTTCTTTTTATGGATTCTTTCTGCGATAGTTTCTAATTATCGAAAATCAATTTTAATCTGTATTGTATACAGTCCATGTGCATGACATCCACACTGGAGCTCGGCTGGTCACGCAGGTTTTTACCAACCCTTCTAAACAGTGATTTTAATGTTATATCCATTTCAATTTTGAAACGTGACGTATCCAGTTAAACTGTGTTTTAGTAAGGCTATTGTTTAGGACAGGGCAGGGTACTTTGTAATTTTCAGATTGTGTGGAAATATTGACCAAACCATGGCTCTATAGAGAGGATTGCTGCTGCACACATTTTTTAATAATCAGATGATAAAATCGTATAATATCCCATTCAGTTCTGTATAGGCAGATAAAAGAAAATCCATTAAAAAATCGAATAAAATTGTTATCAGCAAATTCCACCATATTCTTGTACAGCGTGTCCCCAAAGTACTTCTGTGATGATTTTTAAGTTTTTTAATAATAGCTGCTTTTCATTTAACTTTCAGTTTTGATGTCTGGACGTTCCTGGTGGGCGGTCATTATTGTAAAACTTCCACTAAATGTTGACAAACGAGCCTATTTTATACAGCCATTCAACAACAATGCATGACCGCTCAATGGTGCAGGCTTTTGACAATTTAATTATATATCCTGCTCCAAGACATTGCCAAAATACATGTCAGCACAATATATAATGTATTTGTAAGATGTCGGAAAAATGACTACAAAATGATTTTCGATGACAATATATGTGTAATGAATTTGCTTGATGAGTAGACAACTCGTTAACTCGAGTACAGGTTTTCACCCCTACTGCTCACACTGCCTGTGCATAATTAACAACATGTGCATTCTGCCGAGACTGTGATAAAGGATCAATAGAGGGGCGAATACCTTGCTTTGTGCCTCGGTTTCCTATGTATTTAAACAAAGGATGTGACGGCTAAGGGCTTTTTCTTGGATCTGGCCTCTTTTGACAACGCGATTGTTGTTCCTTTATACAGCCGGTCTGGATGGCAGCTCATCCATTAGGTTATTTTATTCAATCTAGTGCTCAATATAAACATTTTTTGTTTGATATGATGATTCAGCCTCAACGTGAAAGGTGTGAAAAAAGTTAATTTACATTGTGCATTCATGCTTTTTGCCCAGAGATCCAAACCACTTCCTCACACTGTTTTACCTTCAGATGTTAAGGTATGTTAAGACATGGGACATTGAAGACTACCTAACAAACCCTGTGGTGACTGGTAACCAACAAAGGGGTTAGGGTTAGATGGAAGAAAGGCCAGAGGAACAATAGGACCCCTGGGTCACGGACGGGGCCCTTGATGGCTAAACATGACTAACACGTTTTTTTGTCTTCCTAGGTCATGGGCTACTGGTACTTTGGTCCCACCTGGTGCTCCTTCTACCTCGCTCTGGATGTTCTTTTTTGTACCTCCTCCATTGTCCACCTTTGCGCCATCAGTCTGGACCGCTACTGGTCAGTCACCAAGGCCGTCAGCTACAACCGCAAAAGGACGCCCAAGCGCGTTAAAACCATGATCAGCGTCGTGTGGCTGATATCAATCATCATCTCATCGCCGCCACTCCTCATGTCCCACCAGGAGGAATCGGACAGGAGCCGGCAGGACGAAAAGGAGACCCTCCAGCAGAAGTGTCTTCTCAACAACCAGACCTGGTACATTCTCTCCTCCTGCCTGGTGTCTTTCTTCGCCCCAGGGGTCATCATGATACTGGTTTACTGTAAGATCTACCGCGTCGCCAAGCAGCGAGCCTCCACCGTGTTCGTGGCAAAGAACGGGATGGATCGGCAGCCGTCGCACTCGGAGACTTGCTTCGACGCCGCCAGCGGGAACTTCCGGGGGGGCGGCTCCGGCCTGGCCAGGTCCTGGTTTCAGACGGAGAGCCCGCGGGCCGTGTACCGCCACAGCTCCGCCATAGTGGGCGGCCACAGCGACGGCCATAGGGGAAGAGAGCTGGAGGATATAGAGCTGGAAGAGAAGAGCTGCAAGTCTGAAACCAAAACGTCATCCTCCTCGTCCTTGTCTTATTTCACCCCGTCGTTCATCTTCTCCAGGAGAGCGAGTGGCAGGGGGGCGACGGAGGAGGAGGAGGAAGGGGGGAAGGGTAAAGGAGCGGTGAGCAGCCTCCAGCCTCCCCCGCCTCCTCGTGCTCCCTCCTGCCCCTCCTTGTCGTGGGTGTCGACGTCGGACCAGTGCTCCCACCACCTCCTCCTGCCCTCCCCGCTGCCTTTGCCAGGCGGCCACGTCTCTCTGTCCAAAACCAAAGTGGCTCAGATGAGGGAGAAGCGCTTCACCTTTGTTCTGGCTGTGGTGATGGGGGTCTTTGTCCTGTGCTGGTTCCCCTTTTTCTTCACCTACAGCCTCCATGCCGTGTGCAGGGAAAACTGCACGATCCCCGACACACTCTTCAACCTGTTCTTTTGGATTGGCTACTGTAACAGCTGCCTCAACCCTATAATATACACTATATTCAACAGAGACTTCCGAAGGGCCTTCAAAAAGATTTTATGTCAGGCTCGTAAGGGCAAATAAGGTTTGAGAATTTTTACCAGGGCTTAAGCGTGTGTGTGCGCGCGTATTAGGAATATTCCAGAGGCTTTCCATGCACACATACACATACACTAGAAAGAGACATTCTTTTACACATGTCGCCCACGCAATGCACTTACACGTGACTGGTGTCTCAGTCCAACATGCAAAACTACAAAATATTGGCACACACAGCTTTAATCATTTTTTTTCCTGGAGGACATTAAAGTGCTTTTTTATTCATAT
>JAOPJO010000034.1:19159051-19171423 GCA_027123675.1 Molva macrophthalma | reverse complement strand
ATATATTTAAAAAATGCATGTATTCAATTGTAAATTGTAGTTATATGCCTTAAATTTGAGTAATATATTTAAGTCCTCTAAGATATAACACACACACACACACTCTCACAGACACACATACACACACTCACACGCGCACACACACACACACACAGTGATTAAATACATGTGTTATAGAAATCTTTGTACAGGTTTTACTACTGCAATATGTAAATTTACATAATGTTGTTTTTGGGAACAACAGCAGTGTGCATTTGTTATCTGGTGTTAAAGTGTGCTGGTGAATGTATCAGCCCTCTATGGGCTGTAAGGGTAAGATAATGGACCCACTTTTGGCCTCTGAATTGTCATAACGGACAATGTCTACCATTCTGCTTTATTATATGTTGAAGGTCTTGGATATTTAATGCTAAATGCAAATCCATAGGCCTAAACAGCATTGATTATATAATGACATATGTAAGGTACACGTGCATGTAAATGCAAGGCAACTTCGATCGATAAAGTCTCAAAGGCTACAGTTACACTTGTTTCAACGTGACTTATGCACAAATCTGGATTCTCAAAAGTTGCATATAACATTTTTGGTGTCCACGCTGTCATTAGTGTGGATGCTAGTCACTCCTGAAAACCCGTACATGCTTACGCAAAATGACTTGCAAACCACTCATCGGTTCTTCCTAGGTCATTGGCATAGTCTCCTAATTGGGGTCGGAGATAAAAGCCACTTAGGCCAATGAGTGTTAGCACAGATACAGTGACACAGGGGCAAACAGAGGGCTGCCCACTAACTGATTGAAATTGTCTGCTTTCTCCTAAGCAAATTTTAACATGTAGTTCAATATAAAAGTGTAAATATTGTGCGTCGAAGCAGTGCTGGCCGGTCATGGCCTACAGCCTATAGGAATAATAATAATAGTAACATGACATACATCACAGATGACCTACAAATATCACATTTACTCTCTCTGGACATCCAAGTACCATCATGTGACACCATGTTGCCTCCCTACGACACGCGTGACCTGACCCACTCCCTGTAATACGATTAATAAAACTGCCTGTCAATAATCAGCTCCATACAGCTGCTACTTTCTACAGACACTGTGTTTCACAGACAATAATCAATGGCTACATTGTTTCATGTCATTTTATGTTCGTGTCTTGTGCCCAATGGATCACTTGTTACACAAAAAAGAACAACTCCTGTCGTACGTGTTGATGTTTCTCAGGAGATCCGAACACAGATCCAACCCGGAGAGCTTGAACACAGAAGGCAGAGCTGAAATGACAACTGTAACTGCGGCCAAATTCCTATGCTAGTGGTTTACAAAAGTCATTGATCATCATACAAGTCTGGGTCTGTTTGTTTGTAAGTCAATGAGTTGCGTATATACATTTTGTGATATTACAATACCTTGCCTGCTAAGAACTGTTGGGTTACTGACAGTGCCTATAATGTATGCCATATCCACGTTTTATGTGGAAAGCTTTCTATTAAAGATCCTCATCTTTTCAACCATTCCATGAGTGTCACTAATGTTCGATTGGCCTAACTAAAATGGCAGGAATTTGATAAGCCTCTTACAGCCAATGGGATTTATGTGGCTCGGGCCTGGCTGGCATGTCTGGCGTTTTTAGCATTAGCTATTTGATGTGCAAGGACACCTCCCGCAAGGCAGATATGGACTGAATATATTTGATTGAACTTGGAATGGATTTATATTTTATAGAACCATCATTGAGATAAATTGACTGTATTAAATCAAGTATGTTTAAGTGATTTTCACAGTTGGGAGCACAGTTTAAAATCCCATTAAAGCAGACACCCTTAGGGTAATCTACGCCTCCTTTAGAAATACTTGGGAGGTGGGCAATTAAAATTCTTGGAAACATGACAATATATTGCTTGCATTGCCATTGGGACTCAGGAGACCTACAAACGAAGACCAGACTAAGACTTTAATCAAGCAGCAGTTGATTTGATTAGTTGATTCTGGTTTAGGTTGATCAATTGTTCAATTGAATGGCAGATAATACAACACGTTAAAAGTGCAGGGTCTCTCGTAGCCAACGTTCACTCTTCACAAAATAATTATATATACTGAATGATACATTTAATGGCATCTGATAATTGTAGACATTTGCATGGATAAAATGCATTATGAAGACGAATACCACAAAGTCCACAAATCAAGTCCAAATCTAATAAACGTCTTTCTCTCCCTGCCGGCTGTTTGACGCCAGGCTAGCCAACGGGACACCTGCACTCTCATTAAGAGCCACAGCAACACAAGGTGCGCACTTCTAAAAATACACCTACAAATAGTGAGGTGAAGGAGCACATGGGTCAAAAACATACCCTTCGGTTGAATGCGTGGTGTCTTTTAACTGCTAGCTCTCTCTGGGTAATATAGCAGTAAGAACAGACCAATCAGCGAGAAAGAGTTTCTTTATCCAGAGGCCAGTAGAGGTCAGGCAGTCAGGAAGAGATGTGGGCCAGCCCGGTGAGCTGCATCCCATAACCTAGTATGGAGCTCATCTGACCCTTAACTAACAAACCCTTCTGGCTGTACATCTATAACATTAATGTACCCATACGATAATGGACAATCCCCAGGACCAGAGGTACTTTGGTGTCTTTGTTAAAACGATGGAGGTATGTGGGGCATGCTTTATATACATTACTTTTTGCCTCTCAGTACCAGAGGTACTTTGGTATCTCTGTTGAAACGATGGAGGTATGTGGGGCATATTTTATTAGGGCATGAGCTAATGGGCTCAGAGTTGGAGTCCAGCATAAGCAATTGGTTCTAGTCCCAAAGGTGTTCTCGACTAGCTAGTGCTCGAGTTGTCCTTATTCTTCTGTCTGCGATTCACCCTGTAAATGAAAAAACAAACTGTGTTACCGGATGTAGGGAGGGACATATTTAGTTTAACAAATAAAATATTAATGTTATATACTATTATATTATATTACATATAATATATATATGTATATATTCCGTATATATACACCATTGCAGCTACAGTACAACACATTGTTGTACTGTAGATGCAATGGCAGTGTATATTACATTAATATTTTACAACAATGTGTGTTACTATCAGTGGGTGACTTAAAAGGCACTTATAGTTTTTTTAATAATAATGAATAATAGTTATAAATATATATTTAAACAAATGTATAAATAATAATAATAAACGTTTTGGTAGAAGGTCTCATCCAAAGAGTCTTAAGTGAAATATCGTAAGTGTATTCTTAGCATGGGTGACCCCAGTGGGAGTCGAACCCCGAAACTTGTGACAGCTGGTATGGCAGTGTTGTTTGCCCTACCAGCTGAGGTACAGCAAACTAGGCCAACATATTATCACTAGTTAGCTGTCTTGCTTTGCTATTAGCTATTGCTAATACAAAAATTTTAACATATCCCTATCCCTATTGTGCAAAATATATGAAAAATCCAATATCCGTTAAGGAAAGAATAAACTGTGAATCACTAACTTTTGTAGCACACTGTGCCATGAGAGCTTCCAACTCCTGAGTCCAGCCGATAGCCTGGGCCAGCGCTCCCACCCCACTGACCACATCCCCTAGCTGGGTCACATCGGTGGGCCGCAGTGTGACCCAGGTGAAGGGCCCAACAGAATCCCTATTGATGAGTAGGCGAGGAACCGAGCTGCGCACTGCTCCCGCTAGACTTGCAAAGGGCTCCACCTAGAGTGGACAAAAATGAACTACAGTAATTCAAGGTGACAAAAATATATATATATTGCAATGTGTGGACTTTTTGCACAGATTAAGGCTTGTGGACAGATTCGATTGTGTAACATCAATTTATATGATTAAAATGATATAGATAAAGATGCTATAAATCAATGGTTTCAATGAGTGAGAGTTGTTCATACCTCCAGAGATGTTCCCATAATAATGAGAAGGTCGGCCAGTGGAAAGTCCCTGATGTACTTGAAGAAATTATTTGGGAGTTCCTCTCCAAAAAACACTATGTCAGGCTTCACCACACCTTTGCATGTGGGGCACTTGGGGACTGTCCCGTTCATCACATCTAACTACCAGGAGACGTGACAAGAGGGGGAATGAAATCCATGAAAGGGAGTATAACGCACACATCTGCGACATACATTATAAGTCCAGTCGCAGTATCATGAGTCAATCAAATAGGGTTGTAACTCACACGAAGGTCCTGGCCCTCATAGGTCCTTCTGCAGACAGTGCACGTGGCGGTGGCAAACGTACCATGGGCCTCCACCAGCCTCTCAGGGGGAATACCTGCCACTTAAATGCATGAACACCATACAACAACCAATAGGGATAAGTCTATGGTCACATAGCTGCACTGGTGGTTATATAGGCACTTGCCCTGCAAGTGATTACATGAAATGTATTAGCAATGTCTAAAACAAACAAAACAAAAAAATCAATTTACATCTTTCCAAGCCGTCGATATTCTGCGTATACATCCTGAGAAGTTGACCTTTGTCTTGAAGCAGACGCACAAAATAGTGTGTCAAATTGGGCTGGTAATTCCCTGGATACAGCTCCTTGGCCAGGGCAAAGAAGGGACGAGGGTTGTGATGGAAATAGTCAATCTCAAATATGGCCTCTGCATAAGGCAGGTCATACTGCTGGAGGTTGTCATAGAGACCACTCCCTGGGGATCTGTGAAATGAAGAACACATCAGGGGTGCCACACCGGTTAAAGCTTGGGGAATACTTGTATTTATCAAGTATCAAGATACTTAAGTTACTCATGGCTAACTTAAGTATCTGAAAGCAGAGTTTGAAAGAACACGTATATAAAGATCAAGGTCCCAGTTGCACACTACCTGAAATCAGGAATGCCGCTTGGTGTGCTGATCCCAGCCCCTGCCATAACCACTATTCTCTTGTAGCTTTTCTCCTGGATTCTCTTAGCGATGTCCTCTAGTGTCTGCTGCTTGACATCTTCACCACCGCCCCGAGACAAAAGTCCCCGCAGGACATTCCACCGGGGACTGTTTAGTTAGTGGAGAAACAGGACATATGCCAAGGTGTAATCAGGGCTATTTTCCTCCTCCTATGAAATCTGAACATCACATTCAGACATCCACTTGAGGGATCCATGGCTGAGTAGCATCCTAGCCTATAGATTTTGTCTTTCATGGAGGGGCAGGCTAACAGTGTCCTGAACAATATATAATAGACTAAGTAATGTATGTGATAGATAAACAAACACAAGCAAGCTAAATAAACCCTTAATGTATACATATGACCAGGTATACTAATCATTTGTTCACCATATGAGACATATGCATAGTTTGAAAATGCATAACGTGGATCTACTGTAAAGCATACTGTCATCATTTACCTGAAAAGACCTTGCTTGAGTGCAGCTGAACCTTGCGATTTAGATGTATTCTTCAGTCCATAACTTGTGGAGCTGAGAGGGTGAACTGAGAATAACAAAGAGATAACTCTTTACAACTTTAGTCAAAGTTATCTTTAATCTGAAAATGTGCACTGATTCAATGAGCACCTGACCTTTTACAGAGCAAACACCAATTCTTCTTGAACTTAGATTGCGATATAAACAAATTCTATAACCGAATTGCGATCTCAACGACAAATAGCTGATTAAATAAGCCATAATTGAGTGACAAGAGCAGTTTCGAGTCGAGCAGTTTCGAGTCGAACAGTCCAGTCAATCCAGTCAACATTGGCTGCACAATGCCAGTCTATGTTTATCTACCTTTGACCTCCTAACCATGCGCAGAGTACTTGTTATTTACAAATCAAAGTCGTAACCAACTTTGAATTAAAAAAAAAAAGATTTTATATTTTAACGTATAGATAAGTACAATTAATTTAAATATATGAAGAATAACACTGTGCGCTATGTGGCTACAACAACACCGTATAACATAGTACACGCCTCTCTCGTTTCCCAGAAGTCGTTGCGTTCCGCAGATCGACAGCAGAAGAAGCACTAGCTAGTTTGCTAGCATCTCACTAGCTACCTTTCTTAACACACAGCAGAGGAAATACCCAACTATTGAAAATGAAGGACGTTACCGGGTACCTCAAACAACAACAGAGCACTAGCTCGACTCCGGAGATGGCAGCAGAATGGCACACGCTGGAGGAATTTTACAACAAAAAGTAGAGTACAAAATATGCTAGCCCGAAAGTGTTAGCTTGTGTTAGCACTTCCATTCAAATTGCACGCTGAGTCATGTACAAGGCTATCGTTGTCTTAGCTAGCCCGGTGTTATATATAGTTATTATGTTCCTAAATGATCATCAAAGACAGGTTTTACACTTTGATGGACCGGTACAACCTTGCTGAAGCCAAGACACATGATCAGCTTTTTCCTAGCAGTCTATGATGTTGTATCCAAGAGAAACAATACTTGCTGTCGCTCTGCTTCCTAACATAGAAGCGCATGATTTATTTGAACGATTTCTAGGGTTAAATTAAATTGACTGTTGAATTCAAGTACTAAAGTAAAGGACGTGAGCGTATTTCACATGTAATACGGACATCCTTCTGTCTAAAGGCAAAGGGGTTTGCCATTTCCGTAGTTTTTGACTTTACCCAATTTGAGACCGTGTTTCTGATTATTCAGATGAATGTAAACATATTTACTCATATGACAATGAGAGTAGTCTTAAAACTAACCTCTAACCGTCACCATAATTTGCTAAATGCACTTATTGTCTTTATTGTCATGGACAGGTTGTGGCATCAGCTGACGCTGAAGTTGACCGACTTCGTGAAAGATCCATGCTTTAAAACGGGGGATGGTCTCATACAGGTAACTAAACAACATGGTAATAATGCAATGAGCTCATAATATTTGACAACTGTATAATTCAAAATAATAGTCCCAATGAACATTCATTAATACAGTCTTGCACTACATTTATTATAACTTGTATATACAGCACTGTGTTAAAAGTAAAAAATTATATTGGCAGATCCATATTACAGACAACTGCACCTGACATATATGGCAGCTATCTCAATTTGCTATTATGCTATTAGTGTATAGCCAATAGTCAATGGTATGTAGTAACATTTGGCAATTGTATCAGTATTTTGAAACATGAACATACTGTAAATTCCCCTCTGAGATTTCATATTTTTCTTTTCCAGCTTTATGACAATTTCTTGAGTGACTTCGAACACAGGTGTGGTAAATTAAGCAATTAACTCCAAAAATATGCCTGTCCGTATAATGTAACCATTATTGGCTTATTGTTGTCAGTTGTGTATTTGTATTTTATTTTTTGCTAAACTAGTTGTTTATTCTCAACAGAATCAATCCATTGTCATTAATGGAGATCATACTCTATGTTGCCCGACAGATGAAAGGTGAGGGGATTTTAACACAACCGTAGTGGCTATTCTTTTTTTTTTTTTTTTTAATATTTATATAACATTTCCCAGACAGTATTTAAAAAATGTTTTTATTTTCAGATCCTAAAGAGGCCATCACTTTCCTTGAGAAGACCAGGGAAAAAGTAAGCAGACTTGCTGGATGATATGAAAGACCGAAATAAGTTTACATACAGATCTGTACTCACCAAGTAGAAAACACAGTTAACAAACCACATCTTGTCCAGGTTAAAAGCAGCGAGGAGGCAGTCATCCTCTGCAAGACGACCATTGGCAGTCTAAAACTGGAGATCAACGACCTTCCAGCCACAAAGGTAAAGCACAGGTCTATAGGTCTATACTGACTTTAAGGGGTTTTACGATTCACTAATGCCTTTTGAAACACTCAAATGTTTCTCTTCTCCCTTCTAGAAAATCATAGAGGAGGTCGAGGAAATTCTCAACAACTTGCCAGGAGTGACGTCTGTCCACGGCCGCTTTTATGATCTGTCTAGCAAATACTACCGCATTATTGGCAACCATGCCTCCTACTACAAGGATGCCCTCCGCTACCTTGGTTGTGTGGACATCAAGGACCTGCCAGGTAAGGCCCAGCAGGGCTGCTGTATGTGTATAATATCGCTGTTGGTGTGTAATCTTCTGCGAATGCTAACCGCCTCTATCCAACAGAAACGGAGAAGCAAGAAAGGGCGTTCACATTGGGACTGGCTGGACTCTTGGGAGAGGGTGTTTACAACTTTGGAGAGTTGGTAGGTTGAATTGCATTTCCCCACCAACACCCATTGGTCAGTTGGTTTCTGCATGGTTAACGACATTCATGATTCTGAGTCGTTTGCTGAATACCATTGTTCCATACCTGTGCAGCTGATGCATCCCGTACTGGAGTCTCTAAGGAGCACGGACAAGCAGTGGCTCATAGACACGCTCTACGCCTTCAATGGTGGCAATGTGGAGAAGTTCCAGAGCTTCAAGTCTGCCTGGGGCCAACAGGTAATTCATTTATATCAACGTTCAGTACTTAAGATAGGACGTTAATGTGGATCAATTAATATGGGTATTTATTCTCCAGTTAAAATGTAACTCTTTATTTCAATCAATGCACTTTCCCATGATAATACATTTATTTAGTACCACATAAACTTTGTGACCAAATATTTTGATGTTGAATCATGTCAGTAGCTTTAAATCATCAGCTAGCTAAATGTTACTTATATAACAATACCAGCATTTGATCTTTCTCCATACACGGTCTGAAATCTATGTTCATCATAAACAGCTTTCAGCAATGGTTTTAATTTGGATTGTGGGATGGTGAAGCAGTTGTTCATTCATTTTTTCTCTCCCAGCCTGACCTGGCAACAAACGAGTCCAAGTTGATGCAGAAGATCCAGCTGCTATGTGTGATGGAGGTGCAATAAACCTTTCTTTTTAAATTGTATCTGAGATTCATAGGGTTTGTTCACTGGTTACAAACCAGTACTTTACTGTAATAGTAATTTTCTTTACAAATATAAATGAACATTAGAAATGGAAGAGTAGCCCTGGCAGTGCACACGATATAGGCAAATTATCCTGTCACTTCACACAGCTATTTTCTATAAAATGTTCTGTGTAACAAAAAACATATTCCCTTTTCAGATGACCTTTACCCGTCCAGCCACCAACAGGCAGCTGACCTTCCAGGAAATTGGTCAGAGTGCCAAAATCCCCGTCAATGAGGTCAGTCAAGTAGTATTTAAACATTAAATGTTGTAAATCTGTTCTAAACTTCATAGAAAAACTATGCTTTGTGAGATAAATAGGTTACACCTGTGTGACTTTACACACAGCATCTAGAAATGTAGACCCTATTGATGATCAATGGTCTTGCTGCAGGTGTTCATCACTAAGCAAGGGGAAACTACTGCCTTAAGAATAAACCCTATTTGGCATAGTTCAATTTAAACCTGTGGTGTCTGTGTGCTGTTTCCCTGCAGGTGGAGCTTCTGGTGATGAAGGCTCTCTCTGTGGGCCTTATCAAAGGAAACATCGATGAGGTGGACCAGAAGGTGCAGATGACCTGGGTACAGCCGAGAGTATTGGATATACAGCAGGTAAACATCTGCTTTTTTCCCATATACATTTAGTGAGTGGGGTACATGTTCTTTTGCCATATTTGCATTTTTAACATCCTTCTGATGTCGAAAGCTAACCCAGGATTGTAAAATGTAGACATTTACTTTTGTTCAAAGGAATACAAGTCTAACAATACTGGCATTATAGCATTTTACTTTCACAAGAGTGAAAAACGGCAAAACCACTTACAAACAACAAATTAAAAAGCCTGCAGTTGACTTCTACACAAGAATATGGGTCCAGCATTATTCAACATAAATACATTTCCGTATTGTACACATGCCGGCCTAGGGAAATGTTATGAACGAGAGTTAAATAGAAAAGTCACTCTACTGAGTAACCCTTTTGTAGAGAATATTCTTTCTAAGGGTAGGCTGGACTCGTGCACAATTAGACAAGCCTCACGCCACAAGGTACTCCCTAGGGTGCTGGTGTCATCATAATAATAGCTGCCCAAGATACAGAGGCTCCTTTGGGAGTGAGCTGAAACTGTGTGGCCAGATTAGGCTGTCAGCCTGGTTGTGGATATTAGTTGTGAAGGCATTTTCAACTGTAAGCAAAAACCTTCCAATTGTTAATTTCATGTTTTCACAAGGGCCAAAGCAACACCCCCATTCCTCTATTTGACTTCTATGTATAATTAAACCCTGTACATACTGTCTCGTCATTTTAACTGTGCACTGAATTACCATCTGCTTTGAAAGCAGCAACAGATGTTGCACTAGTAATTTGGTGAAGTCAAAGTTGTCGTTGTCGCAGCAAACCGATTTTCCTTTCCAAAGTACATTGATAACATGATACATCTACTTGTCTTAATTAACCCTCATGTTTTGGAACGCCATTTCAGATCAAGGGCATGAAGGAGCGGTTGGACTTCTGGTGTGGCGATGTCAAGAACATGGCCATGTTAGTGGAGCAACAGGCCCACGACATCCTCACCTAAGGGAGTCTTAAGACTCAGCCCTTTTTTTTCCTTTTGCTACAGTTATTTATACTTGTACAAAAAAGGAACTGTCTCTGTTTATTCCCCTGATAGGTGGAAGGTCGCATCCAGTTATTTCATTTTTGTATTTTCATGTTTTTTTTTTTCATTTCTTTTTTTGTTTGCTGTACGCATTCATATCCAAACATTAAATTGAACTGTACGCTGTATTTTACAAATAAAAGACTGGTCTGAACAAAATCCTAAATAAATAGCTTGAAATAGTTTTCAGAAAATGATTCAATTTTTTTTTTCAACAGTTTTATATTTAAGTGGAAACTGAAATGTGCCTCCCCATGTTGCAGTCTGTACCTGTTTCCCCATTACTGACTGCTTACCATAGATTGTAAAATGACACATTCTGTTGTACATTTTAAATTGGCTAAGATTTTGAACCATGCTTTTGCTAAGGTCATGTTATTTCAATCCTTCAGTTTTCCTTGACCCCATTGCTGTTCTGAATAGGTTTTTATAATTTTGTTCCACCTTGGATAAATCAAATCCATAACTACTACTACAACCAAACTGCCTAAGTTGACAATAAGGAACTTAAACATGAGGGTTTTATCATCTTATTCTGAATAATAGGATTTTATTTCTGAGCATTGTTTATATCAGTCTGCACATGTATGCATCCTTGTGTATTAATGTAGGGTAGTTACATTTTTCCACATTTCTGTCATTACTTCCTTGATATAAAATGGTAATCAGATGGGTCGTAAATAAAATCTTCAATACATTGGTTTAAAAAAATATCGGCTCAAAAATTATCAACTTTGTATCATTATTTAGTCATTAAGTTGACACTAAATTAACAGATAACAGACTTATCTAATATATCTATCGGATGCTATTCCAGATCTTTCAGGTGAAATAACCTTTCTACCTACTGCTGAAGGATTTATAAGCTATAAATCCTTAAATAAATCCAGCAATTGTAATCGCTCAGCAGTTCACATCAGACATGTAACAGCATCATGGACTTAAACAGGAATTATCTTCTTATGTGTTTAATTATTTACTTAAGAGTATATATACACAGTACACATCTGGTTGAACAATTATCCCAAAGCATTAAGTACAAATTAACATTTATATTATATATTTATATATTAGGAAATGGTAAAAAATAATCAACGGCCACACCTAATTATATCTTGCACGTTAATGTTGTTTTCAGTTGTACATAACACATCATACAGTGCATTCCCTGAGTGAGATGGAGTGCCATGAGCTCCAACAGATTAGTTCAATAACAAAGGTTTCCAATACCATCACTTATCTTGTTCTCTTTAGATAGGCCTAGTGAAGGGCCGTGCCTTTTTTTAATGAAACGATATAGCCCCCCTACCCCAACCATGTTCAGACAGGTTTTTGTGACATTAGAAAAGCCAAAGGGCTGACTTTAATAAAACATGGGCAGAAAGGAAGATGTAGGTCATGGGCTGCATCACCCGATAAACTGTGCCTGATTTATGACAAGGAATCGGTGTCCGCACCTCAGTAAATAACGCCCAAGTGACAGCCACAGCTCACTGGTTTGCCTATGAGACCACAATTGAAAGGTGGACATCAATCAGTCACATGCCTAGCCTTCTGATTGGCAAGAGATCGATAGACACACAGACTGCTAGTTATCAAGAAACACAATGCTGACTTCCTAAAAAAATAAATCTCAGCAAGGAGGAGTTTATAAAGGTGAGGGAGACAGTGAAATGAGGCTGGATAATTAGGAAAAGCAGGCAGTTTCTCCCAAAGGGAATGAGGGAAGAGAGAGTGAGAGTGTGAGAGAGAGAGAATGAGAGAGAGAGAGAGAGAGAGAGAGAGAGAGAGAGAGAGAAAGAGAGAGAGAGAGAGAGAGAGAGAGAGAGAGAG
>JAOPJO010000034.1:19137527-19158951 GCA_027123675.1 Molva macrophthalma | reverse complement strand
GAGAGAGAGAGAGAGAGAGAGAGAGAGAGAGAGAGAGAGAGAGAGAGAGAGAGAGAGAGAGAGAGAGAGAGCTGGCTGTAAACTCGTCTCTATCTCTTTAAGAGCAGAGAGAATGAGTGTATGTGTGGGGGAGGGGTATTGGCTGGGGTGGAACAGTCCTGTAATGAGCAGATTTTAGAGGGAGTGGGTGAGAGAGGTAGCAGAGAGAGAGAGAGAGAGTGAAAGGCACGGCGATAGAGAGAGGCAGAATACGAAAGAGCACAAACGATTTGATGGAAATGGGATATCTCGAGCGTCCTGCTGTAGATGAGCACTAAAATGGAGAAGACAAAGGAAAGAGAAAGGGAATAATCGTGTTGCTGCTTTTTTTTCCTCCTTCTTCTCTCTGCATCCCCATCTCCAGGGCAGAGTCTCTTCCTTAGATCACAGCACCACAGCAGAGAAAAAAACAGGAGAAATTAGAGGAACGACAGGAATTATTGATACAGTCATTTCTTTCATGGCGTGCGTGTGAAGCACTGTGTGCGTGTGTGTGTGTGTGTGTGTTTGTTTGTGTGTGCGTGTCCATGGATGCTGTGTGTTTGATAGCAGTCTGGATCGCCCGGATCGCTTGCTTCCAGGCCACGCTATAGATACATCCTCAACTTCTCTGCTACTCTCTCTCTCTTTATTTATTTGATGGCGTACCGGTGTTGTACATCTTTGTCCAGCATCTCTGCCTCCACCTCTGTACGGTGGCATGCTAGGAAGTGTGGGGATACTGTTGTGTCTCATTGAGCTGAGCTCGGTCACTGCTGTCGCCACTGCCTCTGGGACCAGCCGAAAAGCCTAGGCCTCGGTTTGTCTGGAGCCTTCCGCTGCACAGCTAAGGTAACGGCTAGGTGATCTGCCCGGCTGCTAGGCTGCGAGGAGCAGGAGGGTGGAGGTGTAAGTGGAGGAGGAGGAGGAGGAGGAGGAGGTGGAGAAGCACTCGGAGCCGGCGTGCCCATGGGAAATTGCTCGACCAACAGTTGCATCCGACACAGCCGCACACCCGACGGCGAGGCTTCTACTGCCGGCCCGACGTGAGGACGTGGCCCGACGTGAGGACGTGGCCCTCTCTCAGCCACAGGTACACAGCGCTTTCTGTGATCATCCACAGCCAAGTACTGTTTGATTTCCGAAAGCAACACAACAAGGAGGGTGGAGCAAGAGCTCCTCCGTGCGACCACATCCAAACAAGGCCTCCTCCCACCCGGCTCTCTGTGTGTAGACCAGGCCTTTCTTTTCTACACGTTCTGAGGATTTGCCTAAACCTGTTTCATGCATGTCCACTGGAGGCAGGTTTGACTTTGATGATGGGGGGTCGTACTGCGGGGGGTGGGAACAGGGCAAGGCCCACGGCCGAGGGGTCTGCACCGGGCCCCAGGGCCAGGGGGAGTACGCGGGTGCCTGGAGCCACGGCTTTGAGGTGTTGGGCGTGTACACCTGGCCGAGCGGGAACAGCTACCAGGGCACCTGGGCGCAAGGGAAGCGCCACGGCGTGGGAGTGGAGAGCAAAGGGCGCTGGGATTATAGGGGCGAGTGGACGCAAGGCTTCAAGGGCCGCTACGGGCAGCTGGAGAGCACGGCCAGCGGGGCGCGCTATGAGGGCACCTGGAGCAACGGTCTCCAGGATGGATACGGAACTGAAACCTACTCTGATGGAGGTAAGAAAACCAAACCACACCTCAATGCCAAATAGCCAACTTGGCTATTATGCCCATCATTGACAGCAATGGTTTGGCTGGTAGTTTGTGCTCCATTGCATCTATGACAAGAACCAATGAAAAAAGCTTATTGATAAATGTTTCCTGCACAGCTTTCACCAAGCAGTCTACTTCTGCCATAAGTAACACTATGGCAACTTATGAGAACCCACCCAGGATAGTAGAACCCTGGATAAATCTACTTGAAGTCCAAAAAAATAAGCATGGCTCAACAAATTCCAATTTCAGCTTCATAAATTGCTACATTAAATTATATAGGCTACATGGTAGAAGTTGCATACATCAGAAGGAAATAAAAAGGCTCATCAGGCTGGCAGGTAGAAAGCTCTATGGTGGAAAATACTGTGGACATAAGAGAAGACGATGCACCCCTGTTTTGTGTCAATGCCCTAATGAATTCTCACATTACCCACTATCTATTCTCGTTCCTTTGACACACGCTCTCACACCTCACTATATATCACAGACGCCACTCTCTCCCAGTGCAACAGAGACCGCAAATCAGCCCAACTCTTCTCTTTAACCTACCTGGATTACGCTTTGCAACGTCAGTGACGCCTATCTAGGCCGCCTATGATAGCCGATGCAGCTCCACTGCTTCACTTCTACAGGCGGTGAGCTGCGAGACGACGCGAGAGGAATATAGGGGGTCAATAAGTGATGCAGGGGACCATGGGAACAGGGTGTCTCGGTGCTGCATTGACGGAAAGCGTGTTTACCTGCGGTTGTAGGCTAACCTTTAGGCGACTGCCGCTGACATAGTTTTACATTCCTCCATCAGTGGAAGTAGGCTAAACAATAAGTAATAGCGACAATGTTTGTCAAGCTAGGCTACTTCAACAAAATCCCACAAAAAAAGACTGCGTCACGCGATAGCGCCGCACTCGCTCACGTGGAGGACAACCGCCGACAGCTGAATTTAGCACGCACGAGTTGACACATTTTCCACAACCCAATAAATGTGGCGGGAATACAGTGCGGCCTCTCCATAGTGTGCTTCTTTAGTGACACACTATCATACATCAACGACACCTTTCTGCGGCCTAGCATTACAGTTACAAGCCTATATAGCACCATGGATAGCTCCTTAGGTTAGACAGCAGACGTGCTGGTCATGGTCCTCCTAGTCATGGTTGCTTTTCTAGACACACCTCTACCGTGTTTTATGATCGCGTTGTAGCCTATTTGTGTCTTGTTCGCCGACTTTCTTGTTTTACACTAGGATAATGTAAGCAGAATCTAGGTGATAAATAACAACAAGCACAATATTGTCTGTTCCCAAAACATAGTTGAAGGATGAACGTTTTCCAGACAAAAGTAGGACATCACAATATAGCTGCATAATATTCTGGAATATTCTAGACATATTTATGAGTTTGTTCTGCTTTATTATTCGCTCCTATAGGCAGCATTGTGTGCACTTTAGCTGACATTGTTAATAATGTTAATAACAATGATAGGGCTAGCCATTAATTGTATTATAATGAGTCAGCACAACGATGTTTATCTCATGCTTAATGATTATAATTATATTAATAGGGTTTTGCTATTCATATTCTGCTATACTGCCAACAACGAGTAGCCTAAAAATAAAAGATAACTAAATGGATAATTAGAACAAAGTGAGCCAATGAAAGGTTAATGGACATGAGCAATGGACAACACTAAACGATCATTAGCCAAAGTAAATTAGCCAATTAGTCATACAGCGATTATTGTGTGTTAAAAACAACAATAGAAATCCTCAGATTTCATATAGGCAAACTATGTTGCGTTATTATGGCAGTGTTGAGTTGTTCTTAGGGGTGGTTTTCCCTAATTCCCTAATTTTAAATAAAAATAACAATGACATGATTTAAATTATGAATTCCCACAAAATGGAATTGCTTATACATACATAACCACAAAGTGCACAGTAGCCTCAGCAAAAGCATTTCCGTTTTTTGCCATTAAATAATTTAAATAATCATGTGTCATCTAAATATGTCAGCAGCAAAACAGCAGTGTTTGTTTGTTGAACAGAACATTGAACAACATTTGAAAAGTTGACAACGATGCCAGCAGTATGTTTATAAAAGGTTGACAAGAGCTGTCTAATCATACAGCTCAGTTTGGTGTATGAAGTTTCACTGTCTTTGGGTACAATATTATGCTGTGTGTCAGCAGGACATGGCAATTCTCTGTTTTGACAAATTAGAGAGGGTTTTGGCTTTCACTCACTGCAAAAACCAGCTCATATCGGTGGATGGTACTGTACACCTGAGGCCAATGAATGACGAGAGATAACAAACAGTGAGATTTGCTGTGTCAGTAAATTATCAAACTGAGCAAGCTCAGCACCGACCCCCAAGCCTTCTGCTGCCTATAAGCAGCCTTTGGGACTCTTTACATCATGTTGATTGCTCTTTTCCTTATATCTTTCATATTTTACAGTATGCTGAATGTTGACATCGTTTGTCAAATGGGATTTATTTCCTTTCTTTTCCAAGCCTTTCTGTCCATTCTTTCCCTTCATTTTAGTTTTTTTCTTGCTTCTCTTTTATTTTTCCTTTCCTCTCTATTCTGTTACTTTCCTTACCCTTCCGTTCCTTTCCTTATCGTTTTTATTTTCTGTTCTTTTCCTTACTTTTTATTTCTTTTCCTTTCTTGCCTTTCCTTGCCGTGTTCTCTTTCTGTTCCTGCCAACCCAGAACTTTTACTTTATTACAACACAACACTTCACTAAAACAATGTATGTTCTATAAACAATCAAAACATGATACAGCTTATGTTGATGAACCTTGCTTAATAGTTTAATGAGATAACATGCTGTATCTCATTTCTCTGATCATCATTTCTCTGATATTGTTGTCGCTGTCCCTCCCTTAGGAACCTATCAGGGCCAGTGGCTGGGAGGGATGCGGCACGGCTACGGCGTACGGCAGAGTGTGCCGTACGGTATGGCGGCGGTCATCCTTTTCCCACTGCGGACCTCTATAAACTCCCTCCGCTCCGAGCACAGCCATGGGCCTCCAGCCGTGCTGGAGGACGGCACCAACACCGCCACCACACCCACAGACGGGGTGGTGGCGGTGTTGGCCGGGAGCCCTGTGGGTCGGGGAGGCTTTGCGCTGACTGCCCCGAGCGAGGCAGAGCGCCAGAGGAAGAGGAAGGGACGCTTCCGCCAGTCCATCCTGAGCGGGCTGAAGCTGCGGCGCTCGGAATCCAAGAGCTCCCTGGCCAGTCAGCTCAGCAAGCAGAGCTCCTTCTGCAGCGAGGCGGGCATGAGCACGGTCAGCTCCGCTGCCTCCGACATCCACTCCAACGCCAGCGAGAACGAGCAGGGTGCCCCCGTGGACGCCACCGTCACAGAGACCTATACCGGGGAGTGGCGGAGCGACCAGAGGGCTGGCTGGGGGATCAGTCGGCGCTCGGACGGCCTTCATTATGAGGGTGAATGGGCGGCGAACAAGAGGCACGGCTACGGATGCACCACCTTCCCTGATGGTACCAAAGAGGAGGGCAAGTACAAGCAGAATGTCCTGGTGAGCGGCAAGCGCAAGAACCTGATTCCCTTGCGAGCGAGTAAAATCCGGGAGAAAGTCGACCGGGCCGTGGAGGCTGCAGAGAAGGCTTCAGACATCGCCAAGCAAAAGGCTGAGATTGCCATGTCTCGGTAAGAACATCGTTTGGAAGCTTTGAAAGAGGTCTTTCTTTTTAGGTTGCATTGGTTTAGTCTTGGAGTCATTTATTCTAATCATTGCATGATTTTAAAGAAAGATGCAATTAGCAAATGTCATTCAATGCATAACTTATAAATTCATACTCGTAGATTTGAGACAACATTTAGTTATCTCAGAATTTCAGTTGTTTTGTACCACAATTGTATACAAAAAACGATACCGTTACATCAATTTTGTTGCAAGATAAAGGAAATAAAGCAATATTAAGGATTATCTGTCACTTTTTAAGGATGAGCCACGCTCGCGGAAAGGCTGAGGCCGCTGAGGCAGTCGCCCAGAAGTCATCAGAAGAATGTCGGCTTGCCCGGATCGCTGCAAAAGAGCTCTCTCCCTCCTTCCACATTTATGGGAATGGTGAGTTAAATGCAGGAGGAGGAATGATTCAAAATGTAGAGTTCAACTAATTATTTTTTTCACCATGTCACAGTTGATTACTCGTTTGTTTTATCAAAACATCACACCATTCCAAGCAAAACCTAAAATCTATGGTAAAGTAGGCTATATGAAGGCTCCTAGAAAGGTCTAGACTAGATCAATTATAGCAAACTACTAATACAATTTTTTGAATATGAATTGTATTTAATTTGCTTAATAAGTTTCCTTCTTAAAATAAAGAAATTCAAGCTATCTAGTGGCTATGTTACAAGTATTAAAATAAATGATGAGTGAACTGGACTATAAAATGTGATGATTTCATATTTATTTGCAATCGTAATGGTAATCTATTTTCCAAATTCATTTCTGAATTAATTCATTAATTAAAAAGTGTTTTTTATTATTATTACAACATTATTTGTATCACTATACAGCATTATATTCATTCCTTTTATGGATATCACCTTTAATACAATTAAAGTATTGTATGTAGTAGTGTATGATTTTGTTAAAACCTCTCCAACACATTCTTAATCCAACTGAGATTCCTTATTAAAGATCCAGTCTCAATGCCTTCTTACTGCTGTTCTTCTGCACTCGTTGATTAACATGCAGTGTGTATAATGTTCTCAGTGTGGACCACTGCCAAAACCCTTCATTTGTGCTATTCTCCCCCCGTTTTCCTGCTAGGGCTCGAATGTCAGCGGCCCAAGCACCAGGACGCCAAGGACAAAGACCACGAGGTCATCTCTACAGGAACAGACAGTCCTGAGCTCTGCACTCCGGACACCACGCCGCCTGTTATAACACCTGATCTCAGCCCTGTGCTGAGCATTCCCACCTCGCCCCCCCGCACTCCAGCCAAGCACAGCCACCGTCCCCGGAACGCCTGCTTCATGCGACAGAGTGCTGTGGACGACCAGAGTGGGGCGGAGATACAGGTGCTCGTGGAGGGGCGGGGCATGGATCTTCACCGGGGCGGGGCTAACACCTGGACAGATGATATGTATCCGGATAGGGGAGGCAGCAGTCGCTCCACTACACCCTCCCTTCTGGAGGAGCAAGAGGGCCAAATGAATGGCCACGAGCAAGCCCCTTTGACCAATCACAAACCACGGGAGAAGTCTGTATCCAATCACAAGTCCCGGGAGCACTCTTCTTCCTACAGAACGTGGGACCACTCTTCATCCAAACAAAAGCCCTCAAAGCATGCCTCTTCCAATCACAAGTCGAGGGAGTATTCCTCGTCTAACCACAAAACATGGGATCATTCCTCATCCAATCACAAGCCCTGCGAGCATGCTTCTTCCAATTACAAGCCACAGGTGCACATTTTATCCAATCACAAGGCCTTGGAGCATAACATGTCTAATCACAAGACTTCTGAGCATGCTTCTTCCATTCACAAGACCCAAGATTATATCTGCTCTAATCACAATGCAAAGGACCACATATCTTCCAGCTACAATCCCCGAGAGCATGCATACTCCAACCACCACCCACCAGAGCATGTCTACTCCAACCACCATCCAAAGCAACACATCTCCTCCAACCACAAGCATAGCGAGCATGCATTGGTGGACGGTCTCCCTGGGGGCTGGACTGCAGAGAGCACCCTGAGGTGGAGCCCTGCCCACTCACGCCTCACAGATCACGACGAAGAGAAGCTCAATGACTACACAGTGGACATGAGGCTTCAGTCCTCTGACTCCCGGGGCCTGGGCCAGGAATCTCCCGCGCCAAAAAGCAACAGGCTGCGGTCCCGAGGCCTGCGGCCAGTGAGGGAGGGATCCATGGACTCTGTACAGATGCTGGACAACCTGAATGTGGGGGCGGAGCTTGAGGACTGGCCCCTGCACAGGGACCTCACCCTCTCGCCGCCCCTGAAGTCTCAGCCCATCACACTGGAGCAGGAAGGAGAGCATCTCACCCTCAAATCAAACTCAGTGAGCAATTACAACTTTGAGATTGCACTCGTTTATCGATGTAGCCCCTCATGTATCTCATTAGCGTGTCATGTTATGTGCTGAGCACTGACAAGTTATGAGAGCTTTTCAAGGATATTTTGGCATGGTATCGTGTGTGATTATTGTGAACTAACCTCTTTTCTCTCTCCTCTCCTTCTCCTAGGGCTCCAGCTCTATTCTGGTGGTTATGGTCATTTTACTCAATATCGGAGTAGCCATTCTTTTCATTCACTTCTTTATTTAAGCTTCTACAGGTACATTGACTAAGACTTGTTACCTACAGTATACTATTATATTACTTGCTGAGATGGACATCATGCCAATTCGACTGGAGCCCACAACCCATGTGACGGACATAGCAAAGCCTTTCTATTGTTGCTGCTGGTCTTTTTACCTTTGTTGAAGCCCATTTGAGTTTTCTATGGCACCATGGTTTATTTGGAAAGGTATAAGCGTGTAACCATGGTGAAAGGTATTTGTTAAACGTCACAAGAAAGCAAAGTGTGCAGCTTCAAAATAGTGTGGTGTAGTAGCATGCATGGGTGTTTATCACCCGCTGTAAAATGGAGCGACGATGACACAGACAGTCTCCACCATTTATTTTCTACTCTAGAGAAGAACAGAGCACCCCATTGGCCCACCTACTGCGACTACCATTGAACAACATCCCCGCCTAAAGCATGGCCAACACTCATCAACAATCCCTTTTTTGCCTTTTACTCCTGTTGTCCCCTCCTTGCCCCACCCACCAATCCCTATTAGCACTATGCGCTACAGAACTATGCTGCAAGATTAGATCCATTTTAAAGGGCTCTGACATTATTTTGTTCTCTTTTTAACACAAAGTACATGAACACAAACAAGCATCGCATGAGGCTGTGTAGAATTTAAAAACTGCATTTTTCTATCCCTTTAACATTATTGTTATTGTCTTCATTCAGACTTTAAATTTGTTTCACGTAATGTCTTGGCAGATGTTGACGTTGGTGCCATTTCACACACAGTAGAATCACAGAATCTCTGATTGAAACTTCATTGATTAATTGCTGGTCATGATGTTCTGTGGTGGTTCAGAGCCTTGAAGCTAATAGAAGTAACTTCCTGGATTTATTGTCAATTAAGTGGAATTTATGTCAACCCCACCATTAACGCTTCAACACACATCCATTTCTAATGCCACCCTCCCACATGCGCACACATGTACACAGTACACACATTTATGTACTAACATATAAAGGAGAATTCAGCCTTGCCCCTTTGTACAGCTTTGAGACTGTTATGTTATAACCACTAATTCTGATATATATGTGTATGTGTCATTATATTCAAGTTTGTTTTTGCAGTTTGCAAAACAGAGAGAATGCTGAGTGCCTCGTATTTACTCACTTTTATTTGTCTAAACTTAATTTAACCCCCCCCCCACCCCCACCCCCTACCCCACCCCCCACACCCATACCCTAACAACACCCGCTCTCCCTCAGCCCTTGATAAAACACCCACCCAGGCTAAAGGGAGTTGAGTTTCCTTCAATATGAGAAATGGTGTGCCTACTCCCACCATTCCCTGAAATGGCATGCACTGTTTTGTCTCGCTCTCTCTCTCTCTCCCAAGTCCCCCCTTTTTGGACCAGAGGAAAAAGGGAAAATGGGGTTTCTACAGTGTCACTTCCTGACACTCTGGGCCGGATGAGATTTTTTCAGCATGTTTGTTTAGCCTGCTCAATCTGGTGTCAGTTTGTGAGTTTGGCCTTGTGTCTCTCTATCCAGCAACACAAGCTACATGAGACATGGAGAGCCGTGTAAAATAAACGCTAGCTTTTAACTCTCAGTGGATACCGAAATGTCCAGAGTTTATGAATGATATACAATTAAACTCTCTGCTACTGTATGTTTTATACTTCGCACCCGGTGGCATCATCATGTTGTGACATCATTGCATGCCCAAGCATGCTCTTTCTTACTCTTTGGTTTATGAGGTTGTTTCGAAGTTAATGTCGAGAAAATAATGAAATGTTTGAAATTATTATGCGATTGGTGTGGTTATTATTGCTGTCACACACATTCACATATTTCAGATTAACAAAATTCAATATTCCTATTTTGCTAATAAAACTAATCACAGTAATAATGGCATCACAACAATAACAATACAAAATAAAACAATTATAATATATAATAATAACAATACTATTATAATAATTAACAAAAACAATAAAAACGATACATTAAGAAACACACTACAATACATCCCCGATATGCTTCAGAAGTAGTGTACAACGAATGTATCTTATGACCTTCATTTTTACATTTTTGTACACATCCCATAATATATTAATGATGACTGGAAAATTATATGACAATTAAGCATTGTTCAGTGGAATAAAGAAGACAGCTGGACTTAAACAGACAGCATTATATATTTTATATGCACTACGATGGGCTGACATAAAACACGTTTGTTCATATTATTGGCTGCTAATGCTGTTTTCCATTAAACACGCGGAAATGGTCATACTGTTTTTGTTTTTAAGAGATGTTCTCAAACACCATTCACGTCACTATTCTGTTCTCACACATAAACCATTCATCTTCTAAGATCTCCCCGGCCTCACATTTTAAATAGTAGGGCAATAAAGACATATGGTAATAGCCTACCTGATGCCCAGCTATAGATTATAAATTGTCCTTTTATTTAGCATATCAATTTGTGTGGGTCATACTGTCTTTTTTTTACTCATAATGGATAGGCCAACATAGTTTCTCTACAAATACAATTTTGTTCTAACTGAAAAAATAAGCAAACATGAAATAAGCATATACTATAAGCATGACCCAAATTGAAGAAAAATTAAACACGTTATGGCAGTTCAAGGGGATATTATATACAACATTGACTGCAAATTGTTCGGTCATTTTATGTGCTTGGGTGTTTTCGGTGATTTTGTAACTGTCATTATGATGATGGGGTGTATTGGACATTCGCGTACATAGCGCACTCTTCAGGCTGTTAAGCAGACTGCTGTTGAACGAAATTGTATTAACAGTTATTCATTACGATATACTTTGAAAGACTTCGATGCCGATTTAAAGTTGGTCCAAAAACCTCTCCAAATGCAGTGGATAAAATGCACCCTTCCCCGGTGCGTGCGCGCGTGCACGTACAATTGTGCACGCCCGTATCTCTGATCAAACATATGCACTATAATCATACACTTTGAAGATTTTTTTTAATTATTACTCTTTAGTATATCTGTGGCCAAACCTTAGATTTCGACATTTGGTTATAAAGTAAAAAACTGTAGCGGACTGCGTGGCGGTTTCCGGTGTCCGTTTGAGGATGGCGTTTGGGTCCAATCGCATCTCTGCCATCGCTAATCTTCGAGGGCCAAAGAATCTCGAAGGTTGTCGACTCCCGTGTTGAGAAGGAATCAAAATCCACTCCTATTCTCTCTATGTAAGTAAATACATGTATTGTTTAGCCTTAGCCACGAGTTATATGTTTACAAACGTGATATGCTTGGCAACAGGAGGGGGATGGTCCCTGCAGCCCTGGAAGGCCTACAGACGGCTTTTATAGCCAGACCATTAATTGCGGCCCACCGTCTTGTAAAACGACATTCGAAATCATCGTTAGCTCACTTGGTTGTGTCAGTCTCCATTGGGCTTCTTCCCGCCTGCATGCTATCCGTGGCTAGGCAATTTACAGGATATACTTCAGCTGTGTCGTTTCCATTGTATGGACTTAATTCGACAGTTGTCCAGTGGATGGAAATGGCTTGCCAGCTCCACCAGCTAAGCTAGCTAACCCATGTAGCCACATAGCGCTGTCTATCATCTGGAGGGTTTCGGCTATGCAACGCCCCGTATTAGAAAATTACAGTTTAACGTTATATTTCAATTTCTATTTCGCACAACTCTGCAATAAACTGTGTGCAAAGTATAAGCGGTTCGTTGTGCAGTACAGCTAAATGTATTTACATCAGAATATGGGCGAAGTTGCCGTCAGTAAATAAATCTTTCAAGCTAAAGCCTAAACATTAAGGTTTATCTATTCTGCATAACGTTATTACCGGTTTTAACATTTTCGAGTAAGTATTGCACCGGTCTACACACCAACTCGAATATTTACTACAGCGACAGTGCATACTAATGTCTACCGTTACAATACTTTAAAATAACATGTTGGGCCTGTTTTGGAATGACTCCTTTTATAGCAATATACAGCATTCATATTTGCACATTGAAATGCCACAAACGATACGTCCATATATATGTTATCTACAACCAAACATCACAGTGCTACTCTTTGTTCCCACCCATTAGTATTCCTATATCATGCTTATGCCATGTATGCATTTAAAATAACCTGCTCTAAACCCTCATGAATAAGTTCCAAAATGCAACATTTTATATTGACCTCCATCCCTATTGTTTCCCACATTTCTTGTAGTAATTCTTTTTTTTTATCTTTCTTCCAGGCTACGCCACATATTTTAAGGGACGTTTGTAATCCGGGATATAAAAATCAATCCCTGACAATCATAACATTACATCCTCCGCACGACAGAACTCGGGTGGAAACTGAATCCTTACATGCGTAGTGGAAGGATGACGGAGGCGTGGCAGCAACAGCAGCATGCAGTGGCTCCACCCTCCGTAGTGCACACCCTTCCCCAGGCTTCAGACAACCCTCTGGGCTGTGCTGTTTATGGAGTAGTCCTACAGCCAGACTCGTCCCTACAGCAGCCTCAGCATAGCCAGCATGGGCAGCAGCACACTGTGCCAGCCCAGCAGCCCTCCTTACAGGTGGGGGGCGAGAGAGGGCACAAGTGCGGCGCCTGCGGCCATGATATCTCTCACCTGGCCAACCCACATGAGCACCAGTGCATGGTGAGCCAAGACAGGTCCTTCCAGTGCACTCAGTGTATGAAAATTTTCAGCCAAGCAACAGATCTTCTGGAGCACCAGTGTGTACAGGTGGAACAGAAGCCATTTGTGTGTGGTGTGTGCAAGATGGGCTTCTCCCTGCTCACCTCTTTGGCACAACACCACAACTCTCATGGCAATGGCAACAATCCAATGAAATGTTCAATCTGTGAGAAGACCTACCGTCCGGGCTCTGGAAACGTCACCCCCACCTCCTCTGCCGCCAACCCTCAACAGCCCTCCACTGGGGAGACGTCGGCTAGTGGTGCGGCCATCAGCGCTTCGTCCCCCCCAGCGTTTGAGGCCTCTGCACCCGACCGGCCCTATAAGTGCTCGGTGTGCCACAAGGCGTTTCGGCATCTGTCTGAGCTAACTCGTCATGAAAGAGTGCACACTGGTGAAAAGCCGTACAAATGTGACACGTGTGACAAAAGTTTCAGCCAGTCGTCTCATCTGGCCCACCACCAGCGCACCCACAGCTCTGAGCGGCCATACAAGTGTGCCGTCTGTGAGAAGAGCTTCAAGCACCGCTCCCACCTTGTGCGCCACATGTACGCCCATTCTGGCGAGCACCTGTTCAAGTGCAATTTGTGCGAGATGCACTTTAAGGAGTCGTCGGAGCTCCTGCACCACCAGTGCCAGCCGATAGGGGAGAGACCCTTCCGCTGTGGCTCCTGTGGTAAAAGTTTCAAGCGCCCATCCGACCTCCGGCAGCACGAGCGCACCCACTCAGAAGAGCGACCTTTCCAGTGTGAGGAGTGCCAGATGAGCTTCAAGCAGCAGTATGCCCTGGTGCGCCACCGTCGCACTCACAAGAACCCAGCAGATCGCCCCTTCAAGTGCAACTTGTGTGATAAGGGATTTCTGCAGCCCTCCCACCTGCTTTACCACCAGCAGGTCCACGGCATGGAGAGTCTATTTAAGTGCGCGTCCTGCCAGAAGTCTTTCAGCCAATCGGGAGAGCTGCTGAGGCACAAATGCGGCGGGGAAGTGGAGAAACCGTACAAGTGCGACGTGTGCGGCAAGGGCTACAAGAAGAACTCCACACTGCAACGGCACCAGAATTCCCACTGTACCGAAAAACCCCTGAAGTGCTCCCTGTGCGACCGGCGCTTTGTCTCGTCCTCAGAGTTTGTCCAGCACCGCTGTGACCCCACCCGCGAGAAGCCCCTGAAATGCCCCGACTGCGAGAAGCGCTTCAAGTACTCGTCGGAGCTGCAGCGCCACCGCCGCGTCCACACCGGTGAGAAACCCTTCAAGTGTGCCAGCTGTGATAAGAGCTTCAAGCAGCGCGAGCACCTGGCCAAGCACCAGAGCGTGCACTCGCGGGAGACCCAGTTCAAATGTGTGTGGTGCGGCGAGCGTTTTGTTGACCTGACAGCCCTGCAGGAGCACACGGTCCAGCACACGGCCGAAGGAGATAGCTTTCCTGCTCCTCCCTGCATCCCATGATGATTCCAAGACGGGCGCTGCGTCCGAGCCCTCGGTTACGATGTGCAGTGTTGCCCTTGAGGCGCAGTGGGCTTTCGTCTGCCACCACATTCATAGTCTTTCATATAACCTGCACCTGTTTTTGAATTTAATATTTATTGTAACATTTTAATGTTTAAAGATTAGGTCCGTCCCACGGTTAAAATAAGAAAAAATGCCACAAGCCCTAGATCCACGGGGAATATTATTGACATCCTAGCCCTCCCCAGTCATTAGGAAGTCATGAAGGACTTAAACGTAGATTAAAAGGCATGTAATGTTGAATGAGAGAACATCATATTTTGTTTGCAGTAAAGTGTGGGACCTTATGTGCTTGCATGTGATTGTATGTTTTGTGATTGGTGATTTCTTAATCAAGTAAAAAAAAAATCATTTTAGACTAGTAGGCAATTCCTGCCCATGTAAAAATGTTAGAATTTCATGTGCCTTTTTATCAATTTTATTTGTATTCAATTACTTTACACTCTCGCTTCTGCTACAGCCAAAAACAACCCTTAAACATTAATACAGTGACTGGCTTGCTTAACTATCCTTTCACGTAGACCTAGATATTACCATTTGTTTGTGCATGAATATTTATCATACTTTTAACATAACTGCTGTATTATATTTAAAAAAAGTTTCCTTCTATAAAGAATCCCTAGAAAGAAAAAAAAGTGAAAATCATAAACTGTATAGCCTGTGTCTTATCTGTGTTGATGCATCTTTGTATTAAAATAAATGGCACCTACGTAACTAATCCATACGTATCATGCCATACCAACACCTGCCATGTGCAATAGACCATGCATAATGTAATATTTATGACTACTGTCTACTCTTTGTTTCAATATATTATAGATTGTGTGTATAAGCTCATGTAAACATTGAAACATGTATAGTGATTGTGTTACCTGCTTTTCTAGCCACTATGTACAAGCTTGCTGTATTTTGCAAGCATATTGGAGATACAAGTCCAAACGAGTTATCACAAGAAGTTAAGATTATTTGCAAAAGGCTATGTTGGCAGACTTGCTACATTAGTTACTGTGTGGTAGATGCCACTTTTATTTTTAAAAACTGATCATGTTAAGTATATTCTCACAAGTCCACACTGTCCCTTGGCTAGCACAATACAAATTACTTTATTCTCAGTTGCCTAAAAATTGTGGGTTTTGTGTCTTTTACTGAGGATGAAGTCTAAGTTTGTATTATAGTTCATTCTGTGCATTTCCAGATTAAATTAAATCTTTACTTGCACTGATAATTCCAAGTGATTGACAACAGGAATGAAGAAGATGCGGAATGAAAAACAATAGTTTCAGTGCAGATGCTCCAACTTTTTTCTGGTGGGAGAAGAGCAGTGACGCATTAGAGCTTTCAGTGATATATAATCAATATACATTATCTTCACTGTATACAGACAGCAATTAAAATAAACCACAGTATCAAAACGAACCAAGATGTCAAATTGTTTTCATCCGTATGAACACTATATGTTGACTTGGAGTGCCATAGCCTTGCTCGCTCAATGGTTAATTAGGTCGCCTATCTAACTGCGAGCCTAACCGTAGTAGACAAACCAAGCAGGCGCAGGAAGACGTACCATTGGTTTGGTAGGCTGCTAGAGCAATTACACTGGGAAAATATGAAATTGCTTTTCAAACTGTTGACGGATACAACACATTTATGTTTGGTGGAAGAATACGTTGTTTTTTTATTATTAAAAAGATGAGCGTTTAAATTTATTTTATGCAGGCGACAAAATCAGTTTAGGTCAGTAAATCCCTGTTCCACCTATTACTTCCGGGTGATGTTTACCGCAACAGAGGCAATCATCACTTATTATGGATCTAGATATAACGTTTCATTTGTATTTTATAATCTCCGATCACTAATGAAGATTAATGTACTTATGTTATTTTTTTACATGCATCGTTAATTACTTGGTATATAGTTGGACAACGACGGAGGATAGTAAACTACGCATTACTGGAACACTACTGGGCGAGCTAGCAGCAGAGCAGTGAGCTAACGCTACATATCGGGTGGACTTCCTCTCATCTCGGATATTGCAACGACCATTTCTACAGCGAGGTAGTAGTGTTAGCTTGCTAGTAACACCATCGGGTTTATGGATCCCAAATGACATATTTGCTTTAGATTTCATTTCACCAGTTTTTTTTCTGTTCAAAAGTGTGCCGAATTAAAGAGCTGTGGGGAACCATTAATGAATGCGTCCCATTATGTTTCTATTGGTTATTGAGCTAACGCAAGCTAAGTTAGCCTAACTGTTAACGTTAACAATCGGCTGCTGCCAAAATCGATTGCCGTTGTCTGGGTAGTGTATTCATTTTGTTAAGTCAGGTCTAATAAGCAGTACTTAGTAAACAATTCTGTTACAAATTGGACAATATAGCATCCTTTATTTGTATTTCTCTTGTCTACCTCAACCCATTTCTTCTCTCCCAGTCTCCTCTAAACTGGCGGTCCACCATCACATACTGCCTAACAGGCTGATAAGGGGGCTCCGACATTCATTCATCATAGCATTGTTTATACGCACTGCAAGTACTTCTGACCGATGCGTTTTGGCAGCAGACGTATGTCAGCAAGGGGCGAAACCATCCCAAACCAATGTTAAGTTCTACACAGAGGTCATAACGCCAAACATCCCTGTAAGTCTGTGCACTTCTTTCCAACCCGTCGCCAAGAAGACTGTAGTGGAAGGTAAACCACCTCGACATCGAGCGCCCAAGCTCGCAATGCCCGGTTCCACTGCCAGCAGCAAAGCTCGGGTGTACACCGATGTCAACACTCAGAAGAGCAGGGAATACTGGGATTACGATGCACATGTGCCAAGTTGGAGGTATTAAAACGTTATCTAAGTGCCATATTTCTAACTATATTGTATTCTGGATAACAAAGTATTGCCTTCCTTGTAATAGGCGTTCTAATCATCAAACACTGAAAGGTGCTTTACAAGTGTAATTCTGTCCAAATACCTTAAGGGTCCAAAATTGACATCCTGGTTTGAGTGTTAATGAGCCTATTTCACCTTTTTTCCCAGCAATCAAGACAATTATCAGCTGGTGCGCAAATTGGGTAGAGGGAAGTACAGTGAAGTTTTTGAGGCCATCAATGTGAGCAACAATGAAAAAGTTGTAGTCAAAATCCTCAAGGTAAGTGAAACATGAACTTACTATACCAAAACGTAGTTGCTTGGACATTTCAGAAATATTAAATGTAATTATATTGCGGTTAAGTATTTGGCAGATTTGACTATCAAAATGAACATATTGATCTCTTCTACAGCCTGTCAAGAAAAAGAAGATTAAACGTGAAATCAAAATCCTTGAAAATTTGCGTGGGGGGACCAACATCATTCGCCTGGTGGATACAGTCAAGGATCCTGTGGTGAGTCAGGGGCTGCAAAGTGCTTTTGCGGCATTGCAATGCTAGCGATGCTACACAAGTCTTGCTTATGACCACACGGGGATGTGACATGACAACTCCAGCTCCATCTGCTAGTTTTATTTCTTACATTTATTTTAAGTCTAAGCATTCTGCTATCTTCTCTTTTGCAGTCCCGAACGCCAGCGCTTGTGTTTGAGTTCATCAATAACACAGATTTTAAGGTACTTATGTTTAAAACCCGCTAGATTTCCCAGCCATATAACACACTGATCTCCATTATTGTTAACACGCATGACCTTAATGTTGTTTAGGATCAATTAAAAGCATTAGAGATTCAAGTCCTTATCATGTGACTTATATACCCTACAATTTACCAACACTTCAATATGATATCATAGGAGCTTTACCAGAAGTTGACGGACTTTGATATCCGTTTCTACATGTACGAGCTGCTCAAGGTATGTGCATTTTATATCCCTGGAATGTAAAATTGCCTTTGGAGGGTTGGTCTATAAACGCATTACAAATAATAGTAAATGATTGGTGTCAACAAAGTATGTGTTTTGTTCTTCACAAGGCACTGGACTACTGCCACAGTATGGGGATCATGCACAGGGACGTGAAGCCCCACAACGTGATGATCGACCACCAGCTGAGGAAGGTACTTGCTGCAGACGTTCAGCCCCTTCCCTTTGAATGTGTCATTAAATGATGAGTTCACTATGTTGCACCAAAGGGCGTATCTCTATCACTGTGGTGCTCTAGCTGGGCTAGAATGGAAGTAGAGTGGTTTCAAGTGTTTCAAAAGATAAAACCAATTTGTTTTGGGTGAAAATGTTTCAGGGTGTATTGATGCATGTCCCTGTATGTTATCCTGAAATAATGGCTGCAAACTGAGCATTGACTGAGTAATTATGGGCTTGGATATTCAAATTTCTTCCTTCAATTTCTCAGCTGGAAGCCGGCTTTGTTTACAAAACTGTAGCTCACGTTAGCTAGCTGACTAGCAGTTTATTTGTGTCTGTTTCCCGGCAGCTATTAAGACATTGTAGCATTTTAAGAACAATGGATTACTTTGATGATTACATGCCTCAAGATAAAGAATAAGAGTTTGAGGGCAATGCATACAGGTTTAATACACGGACAACACAGGTCATTCCTTATGTAACTGCATTAACCATCACAAAGTTTAAAGCCATTGGGCCGGGAAGTTATATTTTGCCTACGCAATATGGGTTCCATGTCATTGTACTGGTAATAATATGATTTGGTCCACAGCTGATTTGTACTTATGACGACACATCATAAGTAAACCATTTATGACAAACAGAAATTATAGAGATCGATCTGGGTTGATAAAAGTTAATGTCTTGTTACAAGAAGATGCCCAAGTGATCCTAAATGTGAATTTAGTTTGTTGAAAACAGTGAAAGATCTTACCTCAACTCAGCTGTAGCGCTACTGGTCCAATACGGGAAACAGCTTTGTTGTTCAGATAGCAATGTTTAGGATCTTGATTGAGTTTTTGTTGTGCTGTAGTAGTAAAGTCAATTTCATCTAAATATGTCCCACAAACCCTATGGTCAACTAAGCAAAGGTTATCGGGTTGCTTTCCGGTTACATCATCCTGTAGGACAATCAGCCTTCCAGGCAAGAAGAACAGTAGCCGATAAAGTGGTGCCTGAGCTGCATTTCTTTTCCTACAGCTGGGTACTGGCCAGAACTATTATTTGTCTGATAATTAACGGTGGACAGCGCAAGTTATTCTTGTATAATCTAACTAGTAAAATCCAATGTGAAGTCAGGACTGCAGTTCAGCAGTTTTTCAAGCAGCACTGTGCCACAGCGTGTCATTGGAGTGGAAATGTACAGATGTTTCGAGGTAGTGCTTGGTTTATGAAAGAGTTGTTTCAATTTGAACATAACTATTGATTCATTGCTCGTTTTGTGAACATGTTTTCAGAAGAACATACTGAGACATGTATCAATACACCGTGAAGTTCCAATTTTGAATTTTTCTTTTTCGTATCTTTTCAAACACTTCAATGCTTGCCCATTTCACTACTACTAGCCCAGGAAGAAGCCAACAAATACTGAAGCATTTGCGTAA
Source organism: Molva macrophthalma (assembly GCA_027123675.1). Taxonomy (NCBI): domain Eukaryota; kingdom Metazoa; phylum Chordata; class Actinopteri; order Gadiformes; family Lotidae; genus Molva; species Molva macrophthalma. The sequence continues at coordinate 19,139,217 of JAOPJO010000034.1, read as the reverse complement.
TAATGGTGGAGCGTCCACAATAAGTCTTTGTAATGAATGTTACATCCTGTGTCACAGCTGCGTCTTATAGACTGGGGACTGGCAGAATTCTACCATCCTGCTCAGGAATACAATGTCAGGGTGGCTTCACGCTATTTTAAAGGCCCCGAGCTGCTAGTGGACTATCAGGTATGAAACCATACTTATTCTCTGCAAAAATCTACACTTCTTTTAAAGCTGCAGTTCGTACAACTATGAATACATTTTTATTGTTTTACAAAATTGTATAGATCAGACAATACATCGTCTGATTGTCAATATATCATTTTGACTAATTTATATATATTTTTCCTTTGGACCTTTTTAGATGTATGACTATAGTTTGGATATGTGGAGTCTAGGCTGTATGCTGGCAAGCATGATCTTCTTGAAAGAACCTTTCTTTCATGGCCAGGACAACTATGATCAGGTATATAGTCCAGATAGCCAAAGATATGGTGCTCCTTTTGCACTCTTTCAGATGCTGAGTTTTAGTGTTTTCCCACTCATCGAAAGCTCAAGGAAACCAAAGAAACCCTTGGAGTTTACAAATATGATGTTTGGAAGTGTTTCATTGTTCATGAAATCATAAAAAATAAACAATCATTTGTTTACTATCAAAGCATAGTATGTATGAGTTCATAGTATTCAAAATATATTGTAGGTAATCTAATGTTGAACTATGCCATAGTCTTAAATTCAGTCTCGCTAGGAAATGCATTGTAAACACTGTCAATAATGTCATTCGTTTTTGGTATTATGTGAATTACTGTGTATAATAATGTCTTACGTTTATTGTCTCATTACAAGTTTATATGTTTTTGTAGTTAATTTGCTAATTTGCTATTTTTTCTTAACCAGCTGGTCCGCATTGCTAAGGTTCTGGGGACAGATGAGCTCTTTGGTTACTTACACAAGTATCACATAGAACTGGACACGCGCTTCAAAGACCTGCTTGGCCAGTAAGTTTAAGCATTCCTTTAACCAAGCCTGAGATATGTTTGTTTAAAAAAAAAAAGAAAAAAGACAGGTGTTGCTTTTGGCAAACATGCGCCCTTTGTCTTTCCCCAACACGTCATTGATGTCATGACACTACTGAATCTGAGTCATAAAGTCAGGAAGTAGCTTTTGGATATTTAAAATGTCTTCGTTTACTTCTACATCAAACAAAAGCATTAAAGAGGTGACTACCTTCCGTTCAAGAGTTCACAAAGTCTCAGGGGGGTCCTTTGGACTTTTAGGTGTGATAGCTAGAAGTGCTTTACAGCTTTGTGCTCAAGTACAACTGATGTTTTGGTGTAGTTTTAAATGCCATGACAGAAATACTTTGTTTGTGGCCAGGGTTTTATTCATTCCATTTCAAAATAAATGTGGGAGTTTCATTGGAGTACGTCATGTGACATGCCCTTTGGCCCTCCCAGGCAGACGAAGAAGCGCTGGGAGCAATTTGTCCAGACGGAGAACCAGCACCTGGTGAGCCCTGAAGCCCTGGACCTGCTGGACAAGCTGCTGCGCTACGACCACCAGCAGCGGCTGACCGCGGCCGAGGCCATGCAGCACCCTTACTTCTGTTAGTAGCACCCTTACTTCTGTTGGTAGCACCCTTACTTCTGTTGGTAGCACCCTTACTTCTGTTGGTAGCACCCTTACTTCTGTTGGTAGCACCCTTACT
>JAOPJO010000034.1:19117467-19135687 GCA_027123675.1 Molva macrophthalma | reverse complement strand
CCTTCTCCAGTACCCAAACCCTGTTTTTAAAATGAGCAAAGTTGTTGGACTGTTGACCGATGTTGGTTCTGTATCAAACCAGTGTTGTACTGTAGGCTGTGTGTGCGTGTGTGTGTGTTCGTCATTTTGACGCTGTGGTGACCTGAGATTGAGTTCCAGGTATATAGCACTGAGTGGCATGGAGGCTCTTTTCTGCTATGGATAGAATATATGCTATATTGAAAGAGAATAAACCATTTTTATTTAAATTCAAGATGATGCAGTTGTTGTTAATGACTGGACTAATCGCTTGGAATGAATTGGATGAACTTCATTGTATATAGTTGTAGTCCCAGAGGAGTCCTTGACAGGAAATGCTAAATTGTTGTGCTTAACCTTTAGCAATTGTGGCACAGTTAATACAGCTTGGAACAAATGCTTGGGGTGAAGGTTGAGTAAGCTAGATCCAGAATCAAATGCTTATGAAAAAAAATTGACAATATTACAGATCTCAGGTAATTTCTGTTTTTCAAAGAATCTCAACTGTGTACATAGTTATGTTATATCAGGGAAACACAAATTATTTTTAATATTTTCATTTTTATTTAGACTAAATAAAAAGTGTTAGGTTGTTAAGGACACCAGATTTACAGTTTATTTTTGAAAGAAATGCATTGGAAATACATGACTTCCAAAACAAACGGTGCATCATACGTGCAATACGAATGGGCGCATTTGTTTAAGTAGAACTGGGCTAAGTTATGTCTTTCTAAATTGAGGTCACCTGAACAACTTCGGTGAAATACAAATTTGTATCTGCTTACCAAAATAGGGTTTCCTTGTAAACAAAGCAGAATTCTTTAGTGCAAATATTTGAAGTCGATAACAGGAGTGGTTTTCGCATTTGAAAGTCAAGAATTTGTATCAAAATTGAATCATTTTTACTTCTCATAAGTTGGCCGAGAGTTATGTTTTGTAGTCTTTCATGTTGTGCCAACGCATACAAACTAGAAGACTAACGCCTCTAGGCCCACGCCACCAAACAAATGCATTGACATACAATAATGTATAATAAATGATAAACACTTCCAAAAGCCGCCTTCTAATACAAATACTGGCTACAGCAGATGAGTTTTACACCCATCAAAGGCACGCCCACTGCATCCTGCATTCTTCTCCCTGTTTATCAGGGCACAGGCAAGAATGAGGCTGAAACACACATACGTCGAATGAGGCTAAGCTATGGTGATTAGCCGCCTAGCGCTGCATGTGGTATTAGGCTAAGAGTTCATTAAAGAAGCCTTCGTGGCTCGGACACAAACAAGTTTGGTTGCAGCGCGAGGGAAGCCTGAAGGGGTGCATCACAATACAGTAGCATCGATATGAAAGACCACCAAGGACCCTTAGAAGACATGATCATGGTATTGGTAACTCTCAAAGCTTTAAGAAAATAAGCCCAGGGATTGGTTTATAAGAGACTGAGTCCACTGGCACTTATTGTTTTAGAGATTCTGGGTCTCAGTTGCCACCTGAAACTGTTAGGTCCTTGGTGCCCTTTTTGCAAATTCAAACACCCTAAGGCATAAAAAAATGGTTCGCAACTTAAGGTCAGGTATAAAGCTAATACCATTGACATTCAATCATTTTCCTAGTAAAAACACAAATAAATGTAAAAATAAATAATTGCATAAATAACGATATGCTAATAAATGCAAAAAAAATAACGGTACAAGCCACAATATTATTGTGCTGTACAGGCATTACATATATTAATACTGTGTGGATGAAAAGTACATATATAGTGGAAGAGTATTGAGGTAATTTCATAGGGAGTGTAAAGGCAAGGGGGAGTGGACGGGCACTTGTAGAATACTTAAATGCAAAAAGAAAAGAGAGACACTGACATGCATCAGACACATGATAATCATTTGAAATGTAGATAGAGGTGATTTGTGTATATGCCCCGTAGTTTGTACAATTCAAGTTTTTTTTTTCAAGGCGTCCCATATAAGCATTGGTTAAATACGATATTCTTATTGGATATCAAAATCAACTCCAATACAATTGGATACCTTCCTTTTTAAAAAAAAAACAGACTTGTGTACGGCTGCAGGTGAGCCACTTAGCTCTGGTGCTGCAGGGGGAGGAGTGAAGGTGTGTGTGTGTGCGTGTGTGCGTGTGCGTGCTGCAGGGGGAAGAGTGAAGGTGTGTGTGTGTGTGCTGCAGGGGGAAGAGTGAAGGTGTGTGTGTAGGAGGGCGTTCAGGGTAGAAGCTGTTGCAGCTGCTCGTCGTCCAGCTCGTTCGCGGCGACGATGTTGTCCAGGTGCTGCAGGTAACGTTCCGGGTCTTGCATGAAGTGTGGGATCCTGGTCCTGCGAAGCACGGCGACGTGTCGCAGCCTGTCCACGTCCTCGTAGGACACCTGGTGCGGTCGGCCATCATCATCATCATCATCATCATCATCATCATCGTGGTCATCATTTTCAAGGAGGTATATTGTATTCTTTATGATTGGTTGACAGAGACTCACCTTGCCCAAGGAGGTTAACATTTTGAAATCGATGGTCCGCCGGTGTCGAAGAATCCTGAGGATCCCGTCCAGGTAGACCTGGTCTTTGCTGAAACACCCTAACGAATGGCCATAATGCAATGAGTTATTAAGTCAATATTCGTTGTTAATGTTCCTGGTATTTAAAGGACCTGTGTATGTGTGTGTGTGTCACCTGGCTGGGACGTGTCCATCTGTCCCCTCTTGGCACGCAGACAGTACTCCCAGCGCACCGCCGGGTCCTGGACGAAGCGGGCGATGTGGCTGAAGAGCTGGCTGAAGCTCATGGTGGCGGCGTGGTACACGGTGTAGTACAGCAGAGCCGCGCGCCACAGGTAGGGCTGCTTCCGCAGCAGCACACTGTGCAGGCTGGCCAGGCCCTCCTCCGTGGGATTGGCCGGTTTGAGGCCAAACTGCTTCCTGCCGACCGCCGTGCTCCACGGCTGCAGATTATTGTTCACCCCACGCAAGTAGTGGGTGCCTTTACGGGAGAACGGCGTGTGACATGATGAGTGGAACAAATTCAGAGATGTGTTCTCAGGCATTTATCAAATATAAATACAGCCCCGTTTGCCATGAAACTTTCGGCTCATTGTGAAACGGGCTACAAGAGGCTACTCTTGTCGTTTCCATGGTCCGGTCAATGACCAGGGGACAGTGAATGACGCGCACCAACTGAACAGTCTTTTTGTTAAACATAGAAAAGATAGCTGTAGTAAACACGATACACGCGAGAGGTCTATTTATTTATGCCAATCCAATGGAAAGGGCCTGGGCTGCAGTATGTTGAACGCACCTATCTCGTGCCTCAGCATGCCCTCCAGCCAGTGCTGCCGCGCGCCGCCCAGGTTGATGGTCAGCGTGGGCCGACATCTCTCCACCATCATCACAGCCTGAGAGAGAAGCTCCTCAGACAGGCACACCACCACCTGGGGAGCACATCCTGCACCGTCACACCTCTCCGGATGGAACTCTTTCAATGGATTCTGCCTGATGTTTTTTGAATGTCATTTCAAATGTCTTTTAACACTTCATTGGGATATGGAGAGTCTTGGAGCCTCCTGGAAAGCGCTATACGAATAAACTGTTATTATACGTGTATTATTGTACTCATCGTAATTGTTATTTGAGTTGTGGTTCTTTGTAATTCACTCACAAATAGGACATCCTTCCATAGATGGATGGAATTATTCAGGCTTTATTTCCTTGGATTATACACAATTCATGCAAGTATTAAAATTCATACACGTATTAAAAGTAGATGATCATTATATATTATAAATATATATCATTATGAATAATAATACCATTAGTGATAATGGTATGGAATAGTGTTAATGAATGGATGCTGTAGTAATGACTACTATATACCTGTACGGTTCACAAACGTCACACACATGGCTCACCTCTCCTACACAGTGCTCCTTCTGCAGATATTTGCGCACGGCCGCCCACACTCGACTTTTAGGTAGGACGCTGCCCCCTGTCACCTCCTCAAAGTTCTCATAGGAGTCGAACTTCCTGAGAACACAGTCCATGATTCCGACTGCCTGGAACCCGAAAAGAGAGAGAGAGAGAGAGAGAGAGAGAGAGAGAGAGAGAGAGAGAGAGACACCAGGTTTCAGTTTCAGCTCAGCTGGGTGTCACGGTGTCTTCCAACACATCCTTCAAAATCTGTGGCGACGGTGGTCCTACCTGTTGCAGAAAGAGTCCTGACCCTTCCTTGTATTTCTCCAGCACGCTGCTGGGCTCGGGCTGGGCATACTCAAACTGAGGCTCGTACTTATAGTCCGCCTGGAAGAAGGCCTGCCTCTCTTGCTCCAGGTTGAGGGGCCGGAGGGCTACCAGCAGGCAGGGCCTGGGGCCCGAGGCCAGCGGGCCACCGCCACCCAGAGGCCCCTTGGGGATGTGTGGGAGGGAGGTGGCGGGGCGCATGCGTCCCTTGCTAGCCCGGAGTCCCGGGGAGTTGTTGACGGAGCAGGAGCTCTCGCTGCGCCGCATCCATCCCCCGGGACTCAGGCTGGGGCTGGTGAGGCTACGCGTCGGGGGCGCCGGGGCAACCGGCCCGCTACGCCAGGGGGGCTGGACCACCCGTCGGTCAGCCAATGTCTCCAGGGACCCTCGGTTGCGCTGCGACGGCATCACGTCCAGGCTGAGGGGCCGGCGGAGCAGGGGCCGGTTGCTAGACCGGACCCTGGTGGACTTCTTCTCTGCCGTTTGGAGCTGGTGATCCACGGGTTCATTCTGTACCAGAAGTCCATTGGTGGATGCCGCCTCATTCCTGTTGAGACTGCTCTTGTTGGCGCCCGTGGCATGCGATTTGCCGGTGCCTTTGGGTGGATCCGTTCTCTTCCCTGATCCCACCAGGTCCATGGTGCTCTGGCGTCTGCCGACATGTTCTGCTTCAGCCTGATCCATACAGCCCTCACCAGGGTCTAATACCATCCCCACGGCAGCAACACCAGCTGTACTGAGGTACAGCCCCAACGCTGCAAGAAACAACGTGAATCTTTTTTTTTATGTGTCCTAATGGTTTGTTGCAGTCAGGGTAATAATTACACTTAACGTAACACTTTAAACAAGATTAGCTTTAATAAAGACTCTTAATCACGGGCATATCGGATTAGGTCCTTCTAAAGACGATTTAACCTAATTTGCAAACATTTTCCAATGTGAAATTGTTGCGTTAACAGCTTCAGCATGACCAATATTGTTTATTACCCGACAACCATTCACTTCAAATCAAAATACCCCACTTTATTTATACTTAATCATGCAAACGTGTGCAGCAATTCAAAGGAAAACATTTGTAGCATAAAACATCCACCATATCGAAAGTGGGTTTTACTCGAAACCAACTGCTTTTATTCTTAAATCCCATTGAGCCAGTGAAAATAAGGAGAAAATAAAAGATTTATTTTACCTTGTAGCGTATTCTGGGGCTTAAGCACACAACTGTTAAATCAAGTTTTTCTTTCATTCACTGCGCTTTGTATTCCATAGCCAGAGGTAAAAGATCCACGGTATAATAGTGTCTTATGTGTATTGATAGCGGATTTGGGCCTGGGGGCCTGGACCGGTCAGGAAGCGGGGATCGCGTTGGAAGAAATGACGTGTGTGGGGCGGCAACCGTCCTGCCGTGCTTCACTTGCACAGCGTACTGACGTATTGGCAAGGCAATGGCGGGTATTTCAAAAATCAATTTCTAAAAATGCAACACGGTAACTAACAAAATATTAGATTGGTTAGAAAGATAGGAGAAAAAATACTTGACTAAGAAACATGTTAGGCCCATATAACCCTTCAAAGTAATTAACTGGAGGAAACGTTTCTCATGTCCATTTTATAACAAAAATAATATTTGATAAACAATGTAAAACATTTTTTGACATCTTCTGATAAACATCCATATTGCATTTAAACTGTGGCATTTCTGTGTGTCGGTTTGTCCATTTATTGACCATTAGATCATAGGCCTACAAGACTGGCAGCAGGGCCCAAGAGCAGAGAAGAGGAAGGCCAAGTTGGTTCAGAAATACATTTAGTAAATAAAAAGAAAAAAAAGACGATACAGACATTACTCTTTCATAGTACTTCATACAACAACCTTTTTTTATTGTATATTTAAGGGGTGTTAAAAATAGATAGTAGCACACATGAGAATATGTATCAACATGTCAACATGTCTTAGCATCTGTTAAAACCATCCCTGCTATCTGTTTAAACAACCCATAGAGGCTCTCACTGACCTGATCTGACAGACAAGGTAGAATAGCCCTCTATGCCTGCACTATGCAAACGTGAAAGACAAGAAATAAGTTGATGGCATATAAAATAAGCCTAGTATGTTGCATATGTGGTTCAGTATTTGGCTCTGAGACAACTATCCCATAATTAACTAGGAAGAATTACAGCAATAAATGAGAGGTCAATCAAGCATTTTAAACATTCAAACATTGGATTATGTGCAGATGATGATCAATTCCCTGTGGCTTACCTTTTCAGTTAGATGTTTTTAGCCATGTGTGTGATGGTCAGGTGTTAGATGAACACCTGACCGTCACACAATCTTTTACAGTCCAGTGTCTCCCACCCCTATTCAAATCACCTGATGTTAGATACACAATGGCAGTATACTGTTAATAAGGAAAATATACTTCATTATTATTTTTTTTTACCACCAATGCCCTGCAGATACCCTTTCACTAGTTAAAGAATATAGTAATTATTGACACATTTAAGCAAAGCCTGGTCATGGATCTGTGTAGGTTGGAACTCTCAAGACACCTCACTAAGAAAGTCCTTAGTAATTGCATGGTGCATTAATAATAAGAGAATGAATGCACTGAAGTAGTTTTCACTTCTTCATTGGTTCTTTTGCCAAGTAGAACCAACCAGGATCTGCTTTCACTTGATGTAATTCTCAGCATGCAATATTGTTACTTTAAATTATGCGTTTTTGTTCTTTCAGTACCATATATCCTTCCCCATCTTTCAGTACCAAATATTCTTCCCAATGTATTGGAATCTAACTAAGTTATCCCCGAAGTAGAGGTTCTTGAAGAGATATTGCTTGCAAGTACAGAATATTCTAATTGGGACTTTGAAGACATAATGAAGATGTGTGTCTGTGCACAATTTCTACTTTGGTTATTGATGATTAATAATTGATTAATCCAGTAGTAGATTATGTATTATTATTATTTAATAGCTCTAGTCAAACATATCAATTATACTTCATTGCAGTGACAAAACCCACATTGGGTGGGTGGGTTTTGTCTAGTTTCTGCAGTTTATAGCTATAGGGCTTGCCCTATTTCACACTCATGGACGAATCAAATGTAACTCATGTTTATTTGATTTGGTATATTAAATAAATGCCACATTAAGCCCACAAGCATTTGGTACGAAGTTCAAAATTGCTTGTGGAAAAAGGTTCTAGTAGACAGCACATTGAACACTGTTCCTTTCGGTGATTTCCTGGTCTGTGAGACTATCTATACATATCTCATTCTATCCTTTTAATGTCACCTCACACCTACACATGAACAGTATTTTCCCCCGCGTCGGAAGAGACCTATACCAACTCAAATCAATTACAACGCTACTATTGTCTCAAATATAGCTTGTTCACCAACACCACCCTCTAGAGGCGCTTGTTAGCTAGTGTTTTGTAAAGAAAGAAAAACATATTTACGGCATACTTTTTTATTGGTTAGGTCATCCAGCTACCTTACCTTCAAATAGTGTCATTTAAATATAATCTTAAAAGATGAAAGCCAAACAAAAGCCATCCAAACATACCGTGATCCGATATCTGAAATGAAAGACGGGGACATTTGTAGTTTGGCGGACCATATATCAACACATTATCTGATGTTAATATTGCTGAAATGAAAAAAGCAGACATATTTACATTTTGCCTATTCTTATCATGGTAAATGTACTACTACTATGTATTACTATGATGCGTTTTTTTCAGTAAATTCAGTAAACCACACAGATACAAGCCAAAATAGGTTAATTCGAATAGGGAATCGTTCTATATTGTAATGATACAATATGCCTATTCTTTATGATGGATCATGCCTGCTTATGCCTGCTAAAGTCTATAGATAGACCCCGCTTAGCTAGTTCATGTGACTCCATCAGATAGACATGAGACTAATTACCAACTGTCGTGAAATTAATATTCATCAGCAAGCTAGAACCTTGGCCAAAATCTTTAATATATATTTTGTAATTAAATTATTTTTAAAACATTTTTTTAAAACATTTTTCGGTGACAGGCCTCCAAAAAACGGGTGCTGTCTGGTCACCCTATCTGAAACAACAACAGAAAAATGAACCAAAACACACCTAACTCCTACAAGAACTACAAACCACACTGTAACACAATTTAAATCACGACTTATAAGTTAATCAATCAACATAAAACGCAGCATGGGCCAAAGCAAACACAGAAGCACCCCTCACTGATTATCATCCATTCCAAATGAGCCCTCAGTCAACATTCCTGATGCCTTCAAGCCATTCAATTTCTCTGGGAATTCCAGCAGTTTATCTAAGGTGTCGGTGGTGGGGGTGGTGATGGTGGTGATGGTCGAGGGGGGGGTTTGATCACGGTTGTGGGATTTAAAAACCGAAGGTGTTCTCCCCACTGTAAGCCACGTATAAGAAGCCATCCTCGTCCTTCTCCTTCTCATACAGCTGTCCCATCGTGATGCTGCAACAAGAGGGAAATCATTCAGGAATAACACATGAGCCAATGCTAGACAGAGAGAGAGATTTAGTCACTGTCTCAATGAAGCTAATATATAATTATAATAATAATAATAGTACTAATAATAATAGCAATTATTATTATTATTATTTAGTTTATAAAGATGTGTGTCTTTATTGTCGATTATTCTACCTTTTACTTATGAAATCCTAAGGGCACAGCCCTTGTAAGCCTACAGGCTGGGCAGTTGTGCTACATATGTAAATAACTACCCCCTCCAAAAATGATTAAAGAATTATGCAACATTCACCATAGTATTCCCAAATGAGAAGTTGTTGGTTAAACACTTATAGCAGGTATAGTTCAAGTCAAGTACATTGTTTGTGTATAGCCCTTAATCCCGGTTACAGTCTCAAAGGGCTTTACAGGCCATTTTTTTTTTTATGACACCCCCTAACCCTAGCCCTCCCAAAAGGTCAAGGAACACACACATCGGCACAAAAGCTACTGCAAATGGACTAAACAGCATACGTGTCTGAATAGGTGAGGCAATAAATGTCCTCATAAAGTGTAAAAACCAAGTCAAGGCCATTACCCATGTATCAGCACAAAAATAGTAGAGTATAGGCTGATTGTACATCATCATGGACCGCATGACCATTTACTTGACTTCAATTTTCCCAAACAATGATATGCTGGCATCATACGTGTATTATGAGTATGCATTCTGATATGAGACAGAACACTTAATCAAGCCTCTTCTGAGAAGGACTCTGACCTGGACTGAGGCACTGTCTTGTCCACAAACAAGTAGATGGCCTTCTCAGAGGGCATCTGAATGCGTTTCCTGATGATCCACATGAACTGGGCCACCGTGATGTCAGAGGGGACCAGGTACTTCCTCTTGTCAATCTCCACGATTTGTGATCCTGACACCTTCTCCACAATTACCTAACATACAACACAACAACACACAATACATTGATTGCACATTTATTCAACCTATTTCCCCGCACTTACAATAATGTCCAATCCATGAAGTGAGCTGATTTCACTCACCGGAACCCTATCAGGGTACTTGCTGCGAATTTTGGTTGATTCTATGCACCGATGTTCTGTTGGTAAAGAGACATAAATTAATATCCAATTGATTACAGCAATGACCTCACATGTATATGCTTGTATTTACAAGCACCCTATGACAGTGTCATATGTCACTTGACACTGACTGAGCTCAACTGTATAAAAAGTGCACTCGTGGTAAGCTAATTACTCGCTGACCTGGTTGTTTATTTGAATAAACACAACATCAGATCCCAAAGAGAAATCATTACATTTGCACATCAATAACTTTAATCATACTTAGAGAACAAGTAGTTTTTTTAAGAATGCAAAAGGTAGTAGTAGAGTATAACGGTAACACCTTTCGGGCCCTCCAAAGAACGATCAAATGCAACTTGTTTTGTCCACGGAAGATGTTGTTCATATTGTTCATTGGTCCTCCAAGAGTGAAACATGTGCACAATGTCGCGAGAAAGACGCGAAAAAGTGTCGTGTACAGGTTGTAAATACATAGCAACAGTAGGCATACACAGCAGAGGCTTAAAAGCTTGTTGTTGTTCCTTTGTGTTGCTGTCCTTCATCACCCTAAAACGAGGTCGAGTAGGTAATAATCATATGAACACGTCGTCTTGACAATGCACACACGTTAGTTAACCTACTTCTCGACATAACGGAATAAGAACTCATCGTTGTATATCATAACTCCAGATGACACGACCGACATTTGCTTTGTTTTGACTCTAATGCTTCCATTCAAGTAAAAAAACTGAAGGCTAGAAATATGGGATTCTAGGTAGTTGGGTTCTCAGGAAATCGATTCGGATAGAGCAGATATTGAATAAAATAAACGATCCTACAAACGACTTTGGCAAATGGGGTTGTATATTTTTATTATGATGAAATAACCCTTCCCTTACCCAAGGAATGATCCTCTTTGAACATCCATTTCATGTTTGACGTTTCCGGGCTCTCACACTCGATGCAGTAGGAGAACAATATATTACGTTGTGAATTCGTAGAAAATTGGTGCTATAATTCAATGTAAACAAGCCTTAATACAAGATGTTAAACTAATCGTCAACAATAAAGCAAAACAACAAGCCTCCCTTGACCTAAGCACTGCCGAAACGGTTACGTCACGACAGGACTATACCAAACCGTTTACAGGGGCGACTCGGGTGAAGAAAATGAGCAACAGAATGGATGGTACGGTCATCGTTCCAACTTCCACTAAAAGTAGTTCGCATTTTCTATCACTTTGTAACTAAATTAACTCCTTATATTGTGGAATATGTGGTCATATGTGCTTCGATTGATCCATATTTTCGGGTTAACAAAACAAATGAATTTAGCATTTTCTAACAATACACTTAAATCAAAGGGGGTGGGGGAGTGGGGGGCAAACACTACCCAGGCAAACATTAGCCTGGTTCTCAGTCTATCTTGCGAGGTCTTTTAAGTCCCAATTTATTGGAATCTAACTAAGTTGTTATTCTTGCAGAGATGTTGCTTTCAAGTACAGAATGTTCTGTGGCACTTTGAAGACAAAATGAATATCACTTTGAAGAGATGTGTGTCTGAAGAATTTCTACTTTTTTTATTGATGATTAATAATTTATTAATCCAGTAGTAGATGATGTATTATTATTTAATAGCTCTAGTCAAATATATAAATTACACTTCATTACAGTGACACCAAACAGGGCTTTGGGTGGTTGGGTTTTGTCTAGTTTTTACCCCTTTTGCAGTTTATATAATGAGGTAAATAGGCAAATGTACACCGCTTTGTGGGTAATGTTTGGGGTCGCTGGAGTAGGTTAGAGTAATTTTCTCGTTTTTGCTGTGATAAGTAATGTGTGGCTACAGATTTAGAGGCTTTTTAAAAATGTAGCTTTTTTCATTAAATTATTATAAAAAACACTTTATACCGGTACACATTTTTTTATTGTGCCTGCTTTTAGTGCTTTACTTACACATGAAATGTAAAGTAGGGTACAAAAGATATGAAAAATAACCCTACGTAAATTCCAAGCTACATCTGTAACCAAACTACAGAAAAATGGTCCAGTGTGTGCAAAATAGGTCGTTTTGAGTAAATATTTTTTGTTATAGCTTGTGTAGGTTAGCGGAGGTGGTAATAATAATCATCCAAATTCTAAATTATTATTATGATGATGATGATGATGATGATGATGATGATGATGATTATTATTCTGATTAATATTGTTGTTATATAATTGACCATTAAGTTGAACAGAATATACATTATATAATCTTAACAAAATATAGACAACACTATGGGTAATGCTGATTTAATGACTTATTAATGTTACAAATTATCTAGATATGAAGTTGGTAGAGGCTGATGGGCCACAAGCGCCGCTCTGCGGTGGAGCTTTTGTCTGGTTGTCAGGGGGCAGAGGTTTCCCAAGGTGGTGACCCGTGGTGAGGCCATGTGGGTGTGAGTCAAACTCCTCTCTCGCGTCTGGGCGGAGCAAAAATCCCCCTTGGAAGCTGAGATCAAACAGCTCACAAGGGGCAAAAGTCAAAGGCCTCTCAGCAGACAATCCTCGGAGTCTGTCGCGCCATCCGTCTAGCATTGCAGTACGCACCTGGGCAGGGCAGTGGGCGGGGCCCCAGAATATCTGTGGAGCCAGAACCTGAAATCCACAGAAGTGGAGAGTGCCGTTCTGCAAGACATAACATAAAAAACATCAATGACAGGCATAGAAAGTACAATTCTTAATTTACAATGGTGTTTTGCAAGTTGTCCTTCAAGTACTTCGAATTAATTATGCCACAAACCTGTAAAGGCCACAGTGTCACGTTCATGTCTCCATTGATTCCATCTGGCTGGAACATTGTCTTGCTAGCGCCTGTGCTAAAAGCTAGCATTGCTTTCTTATCCTTCAGGGAAATACACCACAATGCAAAAAAAACTAACCAAAAATTATAATTCAACATCTACGAGACTGCCTTTATTTTAGTCTAAATCAGAATTTTGTCATTTTTTTATCAGACTGACCTTGAATATGCCATTGTTGTATATCTTTTCCATTGAGAATGCGAACCCCTGCGCTAGCACTCTATCCATCCATCCCTTCATGATGGCTGGGACACTGAACCAGTACAATGGAAACTGCATGGAGGGATACAACAAACAGAACAAGCCACATTGGGACTTCAACTCCAACAAAACATTTGTCCGTAGGCCTATATACAAAATAATCTGTCATCTGTAGAACATTAGATGAGATTAAACGCTAAGTATGTCACAAGTCATGTCTGACAACTTTCCCCGCCTCATTGTTTTATTCAGTTGTATTGTATTGAGTTATCTTGTATTGTGTTATTGGTTTATAATTGTTTTATAGATTTATGGTTCACTTCCGCTTTACAAGGAGTCTCTGTGCCAGCAATCCTGGCATGGATACCGTTGAATACTTTGAACTGAATAACTTTAAACTGAATAACAACGCTTAAAAATAACAACTTCAATGATCCTAATGACCTCTGACCTGGAAGATAATAAGCTCAGCCTCCAGAACTTTGTGTTGTTCCGCCACAATGTCATCACTGAGGCGGCCCTCCGTCCAGGCGTGCATGGTCTCGTCTCCGTACTGGAAGAGGTCTGGGTTCTTCAAATCACCTGTTCCACCCCCACCCCCGCAGAACAGCAAGGTTACCACCCAAGTGTATGCATGGCCTATGTGTGCGGTTTGCCTGATATTCCCCATGTCTGGTTTGTTTGCTTACTTGGATATACAAAAACAGACATGCATAACTTATTACTAACAATTTAACTTATTTATTTTTATATTATTTATATTATGTAATGTTATAATATTTTTTCTTGTTTGTATTTTATTTTTGCCAGAATATAATTAGTATTTTCGTTTAAAATGTGTATAATGTTCAAATGTTGTCATGTAATCGAATGTCTGTTAAGACACCACAGAACATTCTTTGTAAATGTATTCATAAGAAGGCCGCTAGATAGTCAGCTGATAGTCAGAGACACACAACAAACACACCCATGTTTCTGGTCTACAGATACCGCCTATGTGTTGTTTGCCTGTAAGCTCCACACATTATCCGCGCTCCATGAGGGTTTTTTGTATGAATACACTTTTAGGATAGATACACTGTTGCTCCCATTCATGTTGTCATATAATCCACTTAATGCTATGGGATTCGGAAGGTGCAGGGAGATCCATGGTAAAGGTGTAAAATGTTAGGAAGATTACAGCTGAGCAAGAGGTTGTATTAAGATGAGACATGAGCTGGAAAACTAAAGACAGCCATCCCCTGCGTAGAATGTGAGAAGACCTTACCTAGGATGTCTTCTCGAGTGGCTATAGCTCTGAAGTTCATGGCATACAGGTCAGACACTACAACTCGGTGGCCTTGCTCTTCCAGAACATTCACAGCCACATCCCGTGCTGCCTGGTTAAAGGAACCGGGGCTTTGGTGAGCGTACACGATCAGAACTGTCTTCTTGTGAGCTGCTTCTCGCACACACACACACACGGCGCACCCACGCACACATAAACACAAATGATCATTAATAGGTATTGCTGTCATATTATCATTAATGCATCAATCGCCATTAGTTTTTTTATTATTTCTAAGAAAGATGCTTCAGATATAAGGCTTCTTCTTTTCCCGAGTTTGATACTTCTAGGTGCCGCATTCGAGGAATACACACACACACACACACCAGATGGAATACATTTCCATAAATATATATACACTACATGCGGCCATTAGTATGTCCACTAAAACTTAGAACCTTACCCATTTGTATGGACATTTTAAGTGTTTCCAATCCCTGTGCTCTTGTCAAAGATGTCAAAGATGTTAAAGTACACCAAGTCCTTCCTCTGTTCCGTGATTGATCATAATCATAAAGTTCTCTGATCTCTGCAGTGCCACTGACTCCATCTCTTATACAATGCCATCTCTTGATCTCAGCAAGAATGCAGCATTTGATTGGAACTACTATGAATGCAGTCAATGCAGAACACTTGCCATTGGCTGAGGAAGAACCTCTTTCTTCATGTTTTGATCACAATCATTTTCAGCTAGTCGTTCCTCCCACAAGCACAAAGGAATACGTTTGGCTTGTTGGTCCGGAAAATAATGTCTGTGTCAGTTTAGAAGGATTATCCTATAGTCATGTGTTCAATACATCTTAATCCTATTTAATTTTGGCTCATTAGGCCGACTACAAGTATATTAGTTTGAACATTATTTTGGTACTTACCCATATCCTTCGGTGACAATAATCCTAAACTGACTCAGTTGGAAGACAGTAACACTCATGCGGCAGGGGGTGGGTCTGTGCCTTTGCACGTCATGCAAAGGCATTTGCGTGTTTGGAACATAGGATTGGAATGTGAACCAGTTTGAAGAAAACAAAACATGCCTCATGTTACCTGGACAGTCTTGTCACCTGTGATTGTATCACATGCAAGGCACAATGCTGATGTGGCCCAACAACACAACAGACTCTAATGCTTAGATAAAGTACAGTGCTTCATCTCAGATCCTGGGCTCTTTGTGCATTGAATCTAGGAAGCAGACTAGTCTGTCCTCATTCTCAATAGTACGGCCAGAGTTTCAACCAAGACTATGATATAATAGTTTGTTTGCTGATGAACTCTAACCCCACCCCCTGGAGCACACTTTGCTGCCTTATCCAACCCTCATGCCCCTGCTTGAGGGCCATCGTGTAATTCAACCTGCCTTTGTTCCTGAAAGAGAAGTGTAGGGTGGGAGGGACCATATTCAGACTTTTTATCACAGGGTTAATACCGCTGAGCCTTCACCTTTCAATTTTGCATGACCACGGGATATAGGTCAGAGGTTATCAGGTGATCGTAGGCAGTTGCAGATTTAGAAATGGTTGATTTAACATAAAGAATACATCTTGTGTTGTATCATTTATTTATAGTAATTATAATATCAATGCACATACCATGGCTCTTTGTCCACAGCTGGAGTAATTTTATATTCATCATACTTACTAGCAGGTTTGAACATACACATGCAAACCCACAGCAGGTTTTTGGTTACCCATTAGGCTTACAGGTGGTATTTACAGTTGGTTAACATTTCAACTTTTCCAAGTATACAGGGATATCAACACAGTTGTGGATTCTTATTCATGACTGATTAGTATCATCATATAGCCAATGCAATTGTCCATTAACAGATGTGCTAATCTGTGTCCATTAATGTTTTGGATGCTGTAGAACCTATCATCAGTTGGCCTATGTAGCAAGTTTATAGGCCTTTGCTGTGGTTGCGTTTGCAAAAGAAACAACATTGTCCATATGACAACAGGGTTTGTAATGCTGTTTAACAGAGCGACTGATAGAGCTGCTGGGTTTACAGATGAAATAAACACAAAGTTAACAGGCTCTGACTTTTTCCCCTTCAAGGGTTCATGGCGACACACTTTTTAGCACCCAGCCACACTGCAAGAGAGAGCACACATGACTATACAGATAGCACAGCACATGACTATCCCCTTTCTCAGCCAACACTTACCACTCCCACTCTCTTGTCACAGCCTATCTTGGAAAATATATAGGAATCCTGATTCCCTCCAGGTGCTGCATTCCAAATCGCATACTTTTTTTTTTTTACTTGTAGTACGTAGTGCAGCTACCCTTTTACTGGGAGGAGCCCAGTAAATGCCAGTTAGGTGGAGTGTGGCAGCATGTCCTTACATATCTAATGCAATGGGATTCGGAAGGTGCAGGGAGATCCATGGTAAAGGTGTAAAGTGTTAGGTAAAATGCAGCTGAGAAAGAGGTTGTAGTTTGATAGGACATACAATGTCCATGCCTGTGTAGCATGGACATTGCTACACAGGGGTATATTTATAGTTCTATACAAAAATAACAACTGATTGACAGGCCAAGTTAGTACTCTGGAAGTGTGAGAATAATATTAACAATTAATAGAATAAGAAATGGCTTCCTGTAAAGACATGAGTATGCATCACATGGGACTCGTGTTTGAGTAGTATGATCCCTTGGTCATTAATGTTTGTGTTATATATGTGATATATGAGATATATTACATTATATATGTGATATATGATAATTTGCTATAGTAAAAAATAAATCCTTGGTTATACTACTATAGTAGTATGATATATGCTAACAGCAGGTATCATATCAAAGTATTTTTCTAAAGTTCTACAACAATGGTACAGCTCAGCCCATTTCGTAACCAAATGTAACCAAATGAATGGCTTAAGAACATGGTGGTGTACAGCCAGACGGAAAATGGTTCTGCCTATGCAACAGAAAGTTTCTGTTATCGAAAAGACCGCCTGATCAATTAATCTATGTGGAGTGTGTGTGTGTGGTTGAGGGCTGGTTTCAGTAGCCAAACCTGGCCTGAGTCTCATTGGACTCTGGGGCTGGGTGAGGAGGCTGCACATCTTGGTAATCAGGAGGGCACACAGGTTAACTCAGGTTAACATCACCAAATACGCCAAAGAGAGCTCTGACATGTCAATATTCACCATGTGCTCTGCATGCCAACATCCTGGCAACTCCACAATGCCAATAATAATGCCAATGTGTTTATGATCTTTGCACATTGATCTGGTGCAAAAACTTACCATCTTATCTTATCATACTTGGCCACAGGAAAAACAGTAGCTTTACTTCCTTTTTTTATTTCAATGTTTTCCTTTTAAATTAAACTATACCGTTATATCGTAATGCTCAAATCACTTGTATGATCATTTTAGGACTTTATTTCTCTCTTAAAATATCTTTCTTAAGTTTGAGTTTTTATCCTAACTCAGTGAAGTTAGTTAGTGTGAGTTAAAAATAGTCAGCTAAAAAGTAATCTGATAAGCCAATGAGTAATTGTAATATATACCAGTTATGTGTATCAGCAATATTATATAATTGTATATAGTATTCATCTATACTCACCATGTTTCTATAGCTTCTTCTTTCCCTGAAACGTGATACCACCTGAAGGTCAGACAGGTAAATAAGGGTGTGTGTGTGTTTCTGTCTCAATAACATAGAGAGCATACAGGTAAGGGTTAGCTGCAGGCAGCACCAGGTGCTTGTAAAGAAAACACTCGCATGCTGCCTCCATGCATTTGGACCAATTTTACAGGCGTTTCTGGTCATACAACTGGATAAGGCATACAGAAGGTGGTTCAAGCATTAACTCAAGACAGTGGCATCACCGATGACATGTGACATCTCTCTATGTCTCATATGGGACAGCTAAATCTCAAACCTAAGGTACGTAAAAATATTGAGGGAAAGTGGTTATGTACTATACGTTTGTATGTATGTGTGTGTGTGTGTGTGTGTGTGTGTGTGTGTGTGTGTGTGTGTGTGTGTGTGTGTGTGTGTGTGTGT
>JAOPJO010000034.1:19098463-19109124 GCA_027123675.1 Molva macrophthalma | reverse complement strand
TCTCTCTCTCTCTCTCTCTCTCTCTCTCTCTCTCTCTTTCTCTCTCTCTCTCTCTCTCTCTCTCTCTCTCTCTCTCACACACACACATAAACACACACATACACACGCACAGACGCACACACACACACACACATACTCACAGAAACACACACACACACACATACACACACACACACACACCAGAAAAACATATCTAATCATGCTTAAATACTTGCACGAACAGTGCGTCTTTTGAGTCAGCTTATTAGGGGTGATTTCGGTGCTGAGTTTCCCATTGTTAATGCGTGTGAGAAATGGTTCACTACCCAACATGCCCTTCACCCAGACGGACTGCATAGAGTCGAACAAGGGGATTATATGTCATGAGAAATTCATTAAAATCGCCTCAAGCTCCACACAGTATCAGGACTAGTGGGCTCCGGTCAATAGTATATTGTTTTCCTGAAGTTTTCTTCAGCACATAATGTCTCACCTGGTTTATTAACAAATTGTATTCACGTTTTGTGTCAACATTAAAATATATATTTGTATTTGTATCTAGAGTGTCAACTGACATTGCTCAGATAAATGCATGTATTATGGGTGTACTCGGTTACCCTCTAACCCCTTCAAATAATGTCTTGATCCCAACAACATATTACATTAAAGATTAGGATTTATATAACCCTTTTGGATTTCCTCTACCCTGTTTAGCCCTTCCTTCTTGAATCTCTGAGTGTTTTGAAAAAGTTTTATGTCACATTATTTTATATATGTTTTAAAGTAAATGTTCTTCAAATTATATGCAGATTAGGTAAGTATTTATATGTATAACTATCAAGTCAAACTATTATTTTATTGTGAAAACCATATTCTGAAAAAAAAAACACATTTTGGCATTTTAGTATTGTTTTATTCTTTGTCCTCATTTCAAATTTCAACAAGCCGACAAGAATGAGTTGAACATGGGGCTGTACAATAGCAGACAAATATAAGAAAAGAGATGAGTTATATGTGTCGGTGAAAACAATGTGTTTTTGGTCAGTATAAATTTGACTCCTTACATTTGAGATATTTTTACATTAAACTTAACACCCTGAAGGCGTCATAATAAAAGGCTCCCTAAATGACTTGCTGCGATTTATACGATTTCAGGCCGAATACAAGTGCAGCCCACGGAAACCATCCTGTAGGAGGCAACATAGCAGTTATCCTCCGGCCTTCTGTTGAGCACCAGAAGGTTCTGGTATATGGGCACGGCGTTGTTCCTCGCTCCGTCTGGCTGGCTGGGGTCAGAGCAGTCGCTATGGCTGCACTCCGCCTCCCAAATAGTGGAGGGAATCCGGTGTTCTGCCGTGGTTGGCCTGGACACAGAGAAGGCCAAACACATGATGGTATCAGCGAAGACATTTCTAGGAAACCAACACGCATAGAAAATGATTCCGAAGAAAATGAAAGTGAAACATAATCTTTCACCGAGGTGGATGGTATCATAGTTGTTTTAGAGGATTCTTCAACTGAAAGTGTGAGGTTAGGTTTCGACTTGGAACTGTACACCGAAAGAGTCTCAACCACTTTCTTTAGATGAAAACATGTTTCAGAAACAACCCCCCCGTATAATTAATAACATTATATATAAATGTATGAATGTATCAAGTCAAGCTAAGTCAACCTTATTTTTTCAGCTTTATTGATAACGTTTTAAAGGAAAAACTAAATAATACAAGCTGATTGACTCACCTCCATGTCCAGGGCGACAGAGAGCGAGAGTGAATGTCGCCGTTGGCATTAGTCATGGCCGGTTGCTTCGAGGAGAAACTGAGCTCTGAGAGGCATCTTCCTGGGACCTCTCCGTGCTGTTTCTTGGCCATGGCCCAGGTCAACACACAACACACAACCTGAGGAAACAGTCGGACATCAGGAGAAGAAAGATTTGGAGAGCTATTCAGCTAAATTAATGAATACTAGATTTGTAATAAGAAAATATCGCCGATAATTGTATCTGTTACACCCGACCAAAGGCAAAACCAAGCTCCTACATTGACTGTGTTCTCTCTATCTATCTATCTATCTATCTCTCTCTGTCTATCTGGCTATTGTGCACCACATGTGGCGCTTCATAACAACAGTACACATCTTCAGCTCACCAAGTACTGGAAAGAGATGCGTCTGACTGTCATGGTCTGTCTTTGAGTTTCCTCTCTTCCTCATCAACTCTCTCTGAGTGGTGCATTTTATAGTGTCTGCCACACTGTTATCTGATTGTGCCAGGCTGATTTTTCAAACTGATAACAACTGAAAATAGAAGATTTAGCGGTAAACCCAGGAGGGGGTAGTTTGACCTTTATATCTGTCTAAAGGCATTGAATAGACAAGCTTAGGAAACGTAGCGTTGGGAGCATGTGAGATCCGAGTCAAATGTCATCTGAAATTATGTTTCATTTTTGTATCGATGTCACAGCACTAACTACATTAAAGACGAAAATATATACGTAAAAAATTAAACATTACAAAAAATGGTTATAAATAGGCAAAATTTTGTATTAACAAATAAATAAAAGTTGATGAATTGTGAATCGTAATGCTGAATTACCTAATTCGAAATGAAAAGCTGCATTTGCGTTCTTGGCTTGGAGTCACAATCTGATTAGATAACCAAATAAAATGTTCAACTGTTCAGGAAGAACTGGACCTGACACACAATAAGATTCCATTGTGTGTGCATTGTATGCATTTAGCCTCTGTTCATATCAATTGTATCTGAATACTGTATCAGACATTGACTTATCAGCAACAATACACACCACCATTGAGTAAAGAGAGGTTATTTCATGGATGAATGTGACACTACAAACCACTATCTATTTACATATCACATAAGTATTCATTTGTATATCACAAACAAGCAAACAAAGGGCCTGATCCATGTTCTGTTACTTTTTTCATGTATATTTGTCATGTTCTATCCCTCTCCTACTTTATATGCAGACCAGCTATCCCTGCTTCATCTACAAGCTTCTCTCTTCACCCAAATGCTTCCTGCTTACAATACAGGCTTTTTGCCTCAATTACAGGCTTCTGCTTCAACTACAGGCTTTCTGCTTCAACCAAAGGCTTTCTACTTCAACTACAGGCTTCCTGCTTCAACTACAGGCTTCCTGCTTCAACTAAAGGCTTTCTACTTCAACTGAAGGCTTTCTGCTTCAACTACAGGCTTTCTACTTCAACTACAGGCTTTCTGCTTCAACTATAGGCTTTCTGCTTCAACTACAGGCTTTCTGCATTAACTACAGGCATCCTGATTCAGCTAGAGGCTTTCTGCGTAAACTACAGGTTTCCTGCCTCAATTACAGGCTTCCTGATTCAGCTAGAGGCTTTCTGCTTCATCTACAGGCTTCCTGCTTCATTCTCAGGCTTTGTGCTTCAACTACAGGCTTTCTGCTTCAACTACAGGCTCTCTGCTTACACTAAAGGCCACCCTCCCACCGAATTACTTGAAACAACAAACAAATGAAACAGATGCAAAATGTTCTTGTTCAAACGGATCATGGTTCATTGGCTTCATTTCTTTACCAAGGATATTTCATACAATATTCATGGATACTAGAAGCACTACAGTAGCACACCTATAGAGAATGACAGCAGCAGGGTATGTATTTTAGACAACTACAACTCTATGGTCTGTGAGCTGACCCGGTTGAAACCAGAACAAGCTGCTGATATACAACATGGGTAAACCCGTAACGCAACGGTTGCGCGGTGCGAGCAGCTCCCGAACTCATGCCGTAAAAGGAGAAGGGGCGTACGATCGCTTTGTCTCGTACGTCCGTGGCGGCACATCCGTCGATCCTTTAATGGTGCCCTCAGAGAGGCCATGAAAGGTGATGTCAGTAATTCAGTGAGGCTCTGATGTGGTCGGCTGTTTAGGGTTTCCTGGATGCGACGGTGAGCTCTAGCGACGTGTTCCCCGGGGCCGCCAGGGAAACAGTCATCGCTTCCCCTGACCCGGTTAGACAAAGAGAGGAGCAGATGTGGGTCAGATAACCTTATTGAATGATCGAGCATCATTGTATCATTGCAATCAATGTAGTACAGATGATGGTGGTAGATAGTAGCAGATACACTACACACACACACACACAAACACACATACACACAAACTCATTAAATGTTTAAAAAGCTTTTAATATATATTTTTTTTTTAAACATAAGATATTTTACATTAGAAATAAAGGGTGTGGAGCTTGTGTGCTGGATAAAAACCCACGCTCTAACACTTTAACAAAATACGAGAGGTCGAGAAGAGGCGAGGTGTGAAAGATAAAGACTTTATTATCACTTGCACAGAAGTAATAACAAAACCTGAGTTTGTTTGTAAAGAACTCCTGATCAGTCATCAGGCTTCATGTTATATTCCCTAATTGTGTGGCTTCCCCTACATGCACTGGCCAATCACAACGCTCTATACTGCGTGCCTTGAAATTGGACACCTCTTGTCTCTCCCACTCCCATTCCCCATTTACTGAAATGGGGAACGTGTGTCCAATGTATGTGCCTGTGGAATACATTCAAAAAGCTGGCAGTGTCTGAGTCTAACTGGAGTATTAACCAGCTAACTCTAACCTCTAAGTTAGTGTAACTACCATGAGACAGGGAGACCGCAGGGGGGGCCCTTTCTTTTGGACGCCACAGAGCCCGCCCCGTCTCCCCCTCCCACGGTGACGTGAGTCAGACATCCCTTCCAGGGGTCATATTATACAGTCAGTGAAGTAACCGGGGTTCACCTTTTGGAAGGCAAATGGTGTGAATGAGAGGCATGTGTAAATGTCCCTCAGGGTATAGGCATTTGTTGACCTTTCCTTCAAAGGGGCCAGATAATATTACTACAGTGCTTAACATTTAGCTTTGTTGTTACAATACTTACCTTTATATACTTATATACTTAATATATTTTATACTTAACCTTAATATCTAAGTGAACTGAGAAATAGACTGAGGTCATTGACTACAGAGGGATAACCGGCCTCAGTGGTCACCAGTCACCCTAGGGCCTGCTCTGATCTAATCAGAAAGATAAGGGGCTCCTAGCAGATGAGTATCAGGACAATTGTACTATCAGGACATTGTAATTTGCCAATTACAATGTTGGGTATATTCAGCTCAATTAAGATCATCAGCCACTGTTACAGAACTGATATCTAGCAAATTAATCCCGGCCTTTGGTTTTCAGATGGTGAACATATTTCTGAGATTCTACGATACACTACCACCCATGCCCCTGATGAATGATCCTCTGGGCTGGCGTGGGGTGGTTGTGGCCCGCCACATCAATAGAAACCAGGGCTTCTTAGAAAGCCCCTGAGGCACATCCTATAGGCATGGGCATTCCTATTGACAACTGTGACACCAGTTTCAAAGTCACACGTAAGATAAGGTTACATGGCACAATTACAGTCATAAGGGGAAGTTTGTGGTTGAAGATCTGTTTAACGTTGACAGCACACTGTTGTCATGGGATCCTGGTCAGAATTATCATTATGACCTATTAGATGTATATTCTTCGACTGATTGAGGATTTGATTTGTCAGTACGTGTCTGAGACCTATTTTTATTCCAAATGGCCATTGTAGTGCTGCATTACGATTAAGTCCTCCACATTGTGAATTGGAAACCCTCACAATCGCCTGTGTACACCCACTACGGGTCCTCCACAGATGCTATCGTCGCCTCAAGATGGGTCTTCTGCGTTGCCCTACTATTGGGAGTCATTAACATCATCAGCAGTAGCCTTGGCATTGTTATTAGCAAATGCAGCTTCTTGAATTATGTGTGATCAAAGAATCAATGAGCAGACAGGGGTGACGGGAGACGGGGGTTGAGGAAATTGTTCCTTTAGGGCATCGTAAGTTTAAGGGCATTTAAGTTTCTCATAAAAAAACCCTGATTCTATCAGATGTAGATTGATCAGGTCTTTCGGGAAGAGGGGAACAATGAGAAAATGAAAACCTTTAAAGGTGAAATAAAATGAGTGCATATTGTTGCAGATTCTCTATCACTAAATCAAACTAGGTCAAAGGCCCGGAAGCTGACACAGCAAATGTAGCTGTGAAGCGAGCAGCTCATGTAGACAGTAAAACTGGGTCCGCTATAGGCTAAATATGCATTATTTTAGCTGTTTATGTTAGGTTATGAGGTATAAAACAGATGTAACCCTATTACAGACTCACTGAAGACGGTCAATACGATAGTTGTGTCGTATATTGCACTTGTGCAATATATGACACAAGTGCTTAACCTATATTCAAGGTTGTCCTTTTGGTAGTTTGTGGTTGGAATACGCTAACCACAGGATGAAGGTAACGTCATCAAAGGAAGCCTGAGAACTAGATGAGGAGTAGGTGGAGGAGGAGGATGAAGATGATGTCAGTGATGAAGATGATGTCAGTCTGATCAATATAAATCAGACTGCATGTGATCAATTTACACAGACCTCCAGCAGATTCTCTCCAGCAGCTCCTGAAGAACTCCTACCAATAACAAATACTAACTATCTGAGGTACCAATTACAATATAAGAATCTGCACAACCAATACTTACCAGAAAGAACTTCTTCCAGAAAGACTAGCCTCCATAATCAAACAGAAGAAAAAAGGTAAACGTCCAAAAGTCCACGAGCCAGAGTAAGGTTAACGTTCATTTGGATTTACAACTAGAAGTCCTCAGTCAGGAAGGCCAATACCAACTGAAAGAAAAATGATTTGGGCAACAAAATTGGTAAGTAAATTATATTTATGACATCAATATATATATTTATATTTATTGCTATTATTGTGATTTTTATTATGATTGATTATCATATTAGTTGTTGTTATTATTATTAGTATTAGAAGTAGGTAGTAGGCTAGTAGTAGTTGTAATAGTAGCATAAGTAGTAGGAGTAGTAGTATATTAGTGTATTAGTTATTATTACTGGTTTGTTCAGGTAATTTCTTTTTTCACATTTTCTTTTTTTGTTATTTTCCTAATTGGAAAAACCATTACGCAAAATAATAACATTAACCAAAGGCATTATGTGAAATACTATAGTTATTAATTGAAATATGTATATTTGTTGACAAATATTTGTTATATATTGCAGGTTATTTGTATGTCAATTATGGCGATGGTGTTAATGGAGGAAGCTGAGGCCATGCCACATACGCACCTGGAGAAAACAGTCCCCCTTTACCTGGACTCTGGTTTATCGACTCCTACACCCTCTCTAAGACCTCTGTTCAACAACTCCATCTCCCCATGGACATCCAAGTAAGAGTACCTACAACAGCATTGTGATGTACTATCTAATGCCCAATCCTCGTAAACGTATTGATCAACTGCTTGATCCAATGAAAATGTAAATAGTTGTCAATTGGAAGTAGACACCTATATTGCTTACTATTTAGTCATTGACTACTTTACACGGCCATTTGATCTAATGTCCACATGTGTGTCTCTCTCTCTCTCTCTCTCTCCTCCCTCTCCGTCGTCCACAGCACTACCTACGATAAGGATCGCCTCCCCCTCTTCATCACAGAGGCCCATTGCTCCCTGCGGGGCTGCCTGAACAGCCATGGCACCGAGGACATCAGTCTGGAGTCCAAGCCCATCTGGTTCCAGACGCTGTTCCTGCGGAGGGTGAAGAGCCCCGAGGGCAAGAGCTACCGCTACCGCCTGGAGTCCAAACTCATCACTGTGGGCTGCACCTGTGTACGACCCAGCATCCAGCACCAGCAGTGATCCAAGAACACACAGGCTTGCACACACACACACACACACACACACACGAATACATACACACACACACACACACACACACACACATATACATACACACACACACGCACTTACACACACACACACACACACACACACACAACCAATGATCCAAGCACACACACACACACACACACGCACTTACACACACATACACACACACACACACACACACATGCACACAAACACCCATACGCATAGACAAACAAACAACCTTGCATGTTAAAGTGTCTGTTATTAGACACTTCTGTAAGGTTATTTTTAACTTGAAGTTTGATAATATTACCATGGCTAATTTAAAATGTTTTATGTTATTTGGTATGGGGTGTCATTCCCATGTTATATTTATATTTTTTTGTATTGTTTGAAGGTACGCTATCTATTTATGGTTTAATTTAAGAATAATAGGTTTGACTCTGATGGTATTTATTAAACAACAACCAAAAAATGTATTATTAAAACAAATAAAAATATTCCATGAAAAGTTAAATGAATATTCTTTTAATTCCAGTCTGAAATTGAAAATATAATGCAATTTCTGTACATTGTTATCATTATCATAATCTTCATTACAATCAGCATCATCATCATCATCACCATACCCTGACTCATTTCAGCTTGACAGTTAACGCTGACCTCTAAAGGAACATTTATAACATAGGCAACCACATGTCATCGACACTTAGAATCCAGCCTGCGAGTAGGAACTCAAAGCGCATTGCTGTGTGTGATGTTGGCTTTGGTGAGGTATGCACATACTCTCTACTCTCATGCATGGAAAAAACATGACCGCAGGGCCACACCTATGCACACAAATGTAAACGCACATACACAGACACACACACACTCACTTACAAATGTCTCCAGACAAAGAACCACACACACACACACACAACTGCAGTGTCTTGACATCATACTTTGACAAGCAAAATGAACGACAAACACACGGACAAAAAAAAACGACGTTGGCACTGCCGGCAGTGACAGCTCTCTGGGTGGATTGATGATGTAGCTAAGTAGCAAACAATTCTCCTTGGTGTCTTCTTAGCATTCCCTTCTCTTCAGAGTCTCTTGTGAAAGAGTATTGATTCTACACGCGTGTAGTCAGGCACATTCCTCTTGCATCGGCGATGTCACCTCCCCCTCCTCTCTGGTTTCCAAAGGTTCTTCGCAATGGGACAGTCTTAGACAAGGACTTAGCTCCTGGCTAGTCTAGCCGTCACTCCTGAGGTGATTAGCCTCCAAAATGGCTTCCAAAATAAGTTCAGCTTGTGTTGTGATCAGGCCATCATGAAACCTATTGAAAGTAAACGGACAAAAGGGGGGAGATCAAATTATGCCCACATGCTCATAAAAAAGAGAACAAACAAACAAAGGATTCAAAACCAAAGCAGAGTACTAATAAATAAACAATCGTAGACAAAACGCAAAACCATACAGACAAATATGTTCAGTTAGTAATTACTTTTAATTCATTTCAAGTGAATATCTTTTACACTGAATTTAAACAACACAACTGTATCTCAATAAGCAGCAAACTACCATGGGGAATTTTAATGTCCATCATGTTAAACCTTTTGAAAACACCTAATACATCAAGTAGCACAACTAATTTGACAACTCACAAACACATGTCTACAACAAAACATGGCACAGAAGGTGTAACTATATCGATGCCATCAGAAAACTAAATCAAACACGACATTTAAAAATGCAATATCGACCAATATCGTAAACAAAAAAGGTAAGTACAACTCTAAATAATTGTACTTACATTACCTAATTAGAAATGAGATACACTAGATTTTCCAAGATATTTATGACTGTCAATTTAATATGAATACTTGTATGTATTTTCAAATTGAACTCCTGATACCTCATGTCCTTAAAATAAACACTGACATGGTATTTCCTTGCCAACAATGTGCCAATGGTTTCATTGGGCCTATATCAAAACGACAGGATATGTGCTGTTGTAGGGTCCCGTCTTAAGCAACGAAAAGAATAAAAATTGAAGGCAAATCTCAATCAACTCTTTTACTTTAGCTCTTGATCGTTATTCCTTCTCATGTGTTTCTGCCTGGGTAAGTCTCTTCCTCGTCAATATCCACATGTTCCTTTCAATTATTTTGAAATTGTTTGTTGTGATCTCATTATTCTCTCTCTTATCTTTACAGTCTACCCAGAACCCTCCTCCTCCTCCTCCTCCTCCTCCTCCTCCTCCCCCTCCTCCTCCTCCTCCTCCTCCTCCTTCAACTCTTTGTTTCTCCTCACCTCCACACAGTGCTTGTCCTGCAAAAGAGGAAAAACAGGAAAAAAATATATATTTTAATGGTCAGATTATATAAATACATATAATTATCTATTAAATATATCATTATTATTATACATTATAAATAATCATTTTTTATCTGTAATAAATACTGTTTTCTAAGGCCGTTATCCGCTATACTTTCCAGTGTTTGGCAAAATGAATGGGAAAATGTTTTACCTTCTCCTGCAGGCGTTCCAGCATGGCGGCGAGGTGTGCCTGCCTCTTCTCTTTGTTGAGCTCCATGCGGTGCTCCAGCTTCTCCTTGGCCAGCCTGATGAAGTTGTTCTGTTCCTCCACTGCTTTCTGGGCCACCTCCCGTTCGTGCTCCCGCTTCTCGGCTAGGTGTTTGAGAAGTTCCGCCTCTTGGCACTAGGGAGCGACAGAGAGACAGAGGGGACAGAGGGGATAGCGAACAGGAGGGTGGGAAAAAATGGAAGGAGCAGACCCATGGAGGAAGTGAGAGAAAGAGAGAGAGAGATAGGTAGCGAGAGAGAGAGAGAGAGAGAGAGAGAGAGAGAGAGAGAGAGAGAGAGAGAGAGAGAGAGAGAGAGAGAGA
>JAOPJO010000034.1:18974722-18984888 GCA_027123675.1 Molva macrophthalma | reverse complement strand
CTCTCTCTCTCTCTCTCTCTCTCTCTCTCTCTCTCTCTCTCTCTCTCTCTCTCTCTCTCTCTGTCTCTCTCTCTCTCCCTCTTTCTGGTGAGAATAAGTATGGTATGAAGGGCTGCTGACAGGGCCGGTCTATGGAGACATACAGGGCCGGTCTATGGAGACATACAGGGCCGGTCTATGGAGACATACCCGGCCAGTCTATGGAGACATACAGGGCCGGTCTATGGAGACATACCCGGCCGGTCTATGGTGGAAGTAAGTTGTGTTGGTTTTAAGGAAGAAGAGCCGAGAGCAGCCAAGCCCACAAGCCCTACTCACTGCAAAACCCTTGACAGCTGGACTGCAGATGGCTGTGTTTACAGGGGATATGGGGCTATGGGGCTCATACATACAGTAGAGAGAGAGAGTGAGACCCCAAAAAATTTGAAAAAAGAATAAAAACAATATGAGCAAATGTTCACACAAGGCATGGTGAAGAATGTCCGTTTCACCGCTGCCTTCTGAGCTCAAGCCAGCATTGGAGGAATAATACGCACGTATAAGTGTGTGTGTGTGTGTGTGTGTGTGTGTGTGTGTGTGTGTGTATGACAGCTTGCAACAGATCAAGCAATAGAGCCAGAACACTGCAAATCAATAACATCTGGGATGACTTCACTTTCAAGAAGGGGGGTTGGATTGCTTTGTGTGTGTGTGTGTTTTTGTGTGTGTGTGTCCGTGCATGTGTGTGTGCGTGTGTCTGTGTGTATATGTGCTTTTCTTATGTGTGTATAGGATTAGGTGCGCATATGTATGCGCATATGTGTTCACATGCGTGTGTGTGTGTGTGTGTGTGTGTGTGTGTCCGTGCGTGTGTGCGTGCGTGTGTCTGTGGGTATGTGTGTTTGTCTTATGTGTGAATGTGATTGGGTGCTCATATGTATGCGTATATGTGTGCACATGCGTGTGTGTGTATGTGTGTGTGTGTGTCTCTGTGTGTGTACATAGCCCTTGACAAAGCCTCAACAGTTGTAATCATTGTGATGATTGGCACCAGTATTTTACTGCAGTCAGGGAGGAATCGAGTGGATGCGATTACAGAACCAGATCTGGGTAAAAAAAATAAAAAATGAAAAAATAATTCCACCCACAGAAACTGAGTTTTGGATTCCTCAGACACTTGAATGGCCCCAGAATTCCTAGAATCTACCCAGACAAAACCAAAAGACAGTTAAGTGTTTCATTTTACCAAGGATGTGCAGTACAAAAGTTTTCAGTCCATGATTACAGTCTGGCTCTGGCTCTGTTGGACCAGTGTGTCTCCAGTAATGGCTTTGTTTGCAGAGTGATTCAGTCAATTGGAGAGCCTTTTTCATTTGGAAATATTATATTTTTGTTTGGCTATTTACATATGAACAGTATCTGACAACAATAAGTTATTTTTTTACATTTGGTGGTAACTAATGTCTTTACTTAATTTAAGATCAAATATAATTAGAATTCCTTACCGTTTTGTGCAGCATTGCTCGACTCTCATATGTATTTAAGTTCTAGAGCAACCCTTTTGTCTCATAAGATGATTTGGTAGGAGTTTGTGGCACACAGGACCCTTTAACCATGCCTTGGGCTATAAAACTACTCTTAAAGGCTGTGTCGAGAGGTAAAACCTTCGGTTCCACTGGTTCTAGCAGCAAATACAGAATACGTGAATAACAAACATGTTTTACTTTTTAAGTAGCTTCTTTGATGTAAATTCTGTGGTCTTAGCATTTTTAGGGTTTGTGAATGCCAGTTTTGGGCATTACCTTCCATGATCCCATACAATTGGATCCAGATTGTGTGTTTGTGTTTTATGCGCAAACAGAAGATCATTGTCTGTTTTCTTGCTGTACATGATGTTACATTCAGCAGCAGTGTAACGCTTTCAGTGGCCTATTGGATCCTCATGTGCGACCTGTCTGTGTCTCTCTAGCTACCGTACTTTCATGAGGCCCAGGTACAAGGTGACCTACAAGATGGTGACGGAGATGGAGTGGAAGTGTTGCCATGGTTATAGTGGAGAAGACTGCAACGTGGGTCCTGTGGGTGGCTCCGGGACCCAGGTATCCACCACCAGGCCCAGGCCCCGGCCTGGACAGGGCGGTACTGGAAACGGCTATGGCCAGGGTGGAACTGGCACCGGGCAGGGCGGAGGAGACAGTGGTGGGTGGATGGAGCATAAGCAGACATAGAAATACACACTCACCTTCTGTTTTGACATAATGCATGTTATAAAAGCAGGACTAAACTGTTTAGTCCTGCAAAAGCATTGGCCTAACCCTAGGTGGGATCCTTTAACAGGTTTCAAGGGTTTACAGTTATTTTAATGTGAGACTATCGTTGAAAATATGCTGGGCTGTTTGGGGGAACGTTCAACCGCACATGCTTTCACTTACGACAGCACAATAAAGAATGGTCCCCAGGAGTATGCGCAAGGTACACAAGCAGCAATCTATTTGTTTCACAATAATAGCTTTAGCATGGGGCTAATGGGTTTAAAACAGTGAATATGTCTGCAGCCGTGAAAATGTAGACCTTTAAATGACTTCAAATGCTGCAACAGCTCTTTGTTTGGAAGCAACATTTTGTTTTGGTCTTTCCGTGTGGTCAGGGCGAGGGGACAGCGACAAGTTGAGGCAGTTGGAGGAGAAGATCCAGAGCCTGACCAAGGACCTCCACAACGTGCAGTCCACCCTGCGGGACATGAATGAGGGGACCGGGAGACGACCGGGCCTAAGCGGAGGCAGCGGTGGATCAGGCAACGCCGGCACCAGTACAGGCAGTGCCAGCCCGGGCGGAGGAGGAAGGAACCCAGCCGACGCCGCCCAGCCAGAGATAAAGGAGATGATCAACAGCATCCAGAACAAGCTGGATCAGCTGGATAACCGTACCCAGGTGCTGGGGGGCTCTGGTGCAGTTCACTGTATAGAAAATAGAAATGATCAGTGTTGGGGTCTTGGTGGAGGGCGGTTGGGTAGAGGAAAACTACAAATTCCTTCCACCTAGCTTGAAGTGCATTCTTCTGTGGCCTACTGTGTTCCCAAAGTAAGAAGGAAGTGCTGTATTACAAATACTCCATTGCAGCTGGCTTAACAACAATAATTTGCTTACTATTAAGTGGGTGTAATGAATAATTGTATTTCTTTTAACCCAGGACCATGACAAAACGCTTGTCAACATCAACAACCACCTTGTGAACGGCAAGGGCAAAGAGCTGGAGGAAGGGCTGTCTGGAGGAGGCGTGGGTGGAGGGCAGGGGAACTCCCTGAAAGAGGAGATCCTAAGCGAGCTGGAGAGGAGGGTGTCTCTCTCCTGCTCCTTCTGCCAGGTAGCGCACGACAACAGAACCTCGCATTCGAATCGATGATCACTGTCTTTTACGCGCTTATCGGGCTAGCCGAGACAAAACGCGAACAAGGTAGAGCAAGGCGCTGTCCTTCAATGGGTCATTTCCCAACGCTTGGTCTTTGCAGGAAGGTGTGGAGGATCTGCGGAACCAGCAGCGAGAGGACCGCGAGAGGATCCGCGCTCTGGAGAAGCAGCTGACCGTGATAGACTCCCGGTACCGCCTCACCCTGGACGGGCTGCGGCGAGATGTGACCCGCTCACAGGGATGCTGCGACGGCATCAACGACCTGAGGAAGCGCGTCACCGATGCCGAGCGCAAGATCACCACAACCTCGGAAAATTATGACATCATCCAGAAGCGCCTGGACAAGGGGCTAGGCGGGGGAGGTGGAGGAGAAGGTGGAGGAGGACGAGGACGAGGCGAAGGGGACTACGGAAACGGTGGATTCGGGGGCGGGACGTCTGGAGGGCGTTACCTGGAGGAAACGCCCTCCCCGGGGGTGGATCTGGAGGAAACGCCCCCCCCGTGGGTGCATCCCGGGAGAGGGAGTTTTGGTGGAGCAGGGGGGGCCGGTGGAGATAGTGGTGGCAGGGGGAGGGGCGCCGTGGTGACGGAGGACAAGCTGGACGGGCGGCTGCGGGACCTGGAGCGGCGCATCAACGGCACGGTCCGACAGACGGAGAAGAGCTGCTCCTTCGTGGAGAACGAGGTGAAGGACCTCAGGACCGTGTTCCTGGACCGCTTCGACGACCAGGGCTTCCGCATCGCGGACGTGGAGCTGGACGTGGGGCTGGTGAAGGACCGGGTGACGGAGCACGACAAGAGGCTCGCCCGCCTGGAGAACGCCACCTCCCTCATGGGCCAGAGGATGGAGGAGTGTGTCTGCAGCCAGGACGGAGGAAGAGGAGGAGGAGGAGTAGCAACAGGAGGAAGAGGAGGCGTCGGAGGGCAGGGAGGATCAGTGACGGGCGGGGGAGGAAGAGGGGACGGAGGACGGGGAGACGGGGGAGGGAATAGAGGGACGGGAGGAGGAGGAGGAGGGGATGGAGGAGACGGAGGTGGAAGAGAATTTGGAGGATCTGGGGGAGCTGGAGGAAGAGGGTCCACAGGAGGAACGACGGGAGGGACCATAGGAGGAAGCAGGGGAGGTGCTGGACTACCGGGGATGAATGACACCACAGAGAAATCTCTGAAGTGGAGGGTCATAGCCAACGAGGACCAGATTCACCGCTTCAGCACCACCCTCAAAGATCTTTCTGTGTCTGGAGACTCTCTGCTCGACAAGGTGAGGTTTAGATCCTATGGGCATCCACCTTATTTTGGTGTGTTATTTGGTTTTGAATATCTTATGAAGAAACTATGCATAAATACTCACTACGCATGTGTTTTATCGAACACACATGTCAGTCTCAAAGATAAGTCAGTGTCACTCGTTTATACATTCGATAAATGGCGGTGATGGATCATGGATCAAATGGATCATTTAACATGATGAATATGTAATTGACATGAATGAATGCTGTGCAGGTGGTGGACCTGAGCCACGACGTGCGTCAGATCAAAGCCCTGACGGGGGACAGCGGGGAACACTTCAACCGCATCGTCACCGAGATCGAGACCCTTGGACACGGCTGTGGTGAAACGTGCAGCAGAGTGGAGGATGAGCTGCGCAAACTGAAGAACTACACCCGGAATGCCCTGGACCGCTTCCAGATCCACATCAAAACCCTCCAGGGCAGCGGGGCG
This sequence comes from Molva macrophthalma, assembly GCA_027123675.1. Lineage (NCBI taxonomy): Eukaryota > Metazoa > Chordata > Actinopteri > Gadiformes > Lotidae > Molva > Molva macrophthalma. Next base: position 18,979,778 of record JAOPJO010000034.1, on the reverse strand, counting down.
TCCGACCAGGGACCTTGTTCTCAGGTCTGCTCCAACCTGCAGGAGGAGGTGGGCAAGCTCAGACTGGACGTGGAGAAGTGTATGGGACAGTGCAAGAATGGACTGGACACATCTACAGGTTGGTCCAATCCTGTTGGTCTATCAATCCACCCATATGTCCATACATTCTCCCATCCACACATCCATCCATCCATACATACATTCATCATTCATTCACCCATCCATCCATACATACATTCATTCATTCATTCATTCATCCATCCATCCGTACATGGATCATTCATTCATCCATCCATCCGTCCATACATACATACATTCGTCATTCATTCATTCATTCATCTATCCATCTAAACATAGATACATCCATCCATTCATCCACACATCCATCAATCTATCCATCCATTCATTCATCCATCCATTCATCCTTCCTTCCACAAGTCCATCTATCCATATGTATGGACCAATTCATCATTCATCAATATGACCTCAAACCCAATCCAGACGGTGGAAGTGGCGGTACCGGGCTGTCCGGTGCTGGGCTGGGCGGCGAGAAACCCCTGGATGGCCACAGCGTGATCGGAGGCACCCTGAACAACAACCACCTGAAGAGGCTGCAGGGTGAACTTTCAGAGGTCCTCCTGACCTTCAGCTCCATCAACGACACCCTGAAGGGCCTGGAGCACACGGCGCACAAGCACGGCAGCGTCATCACAGACCTAGGTGAGGGCTGGAGACAAAGAACAGCTTTGTGTTAAGCCGTGAACACATGATGAGCATTCAGCCTCAGCGTTGCCATTGTTTTCCTATGGAGTTGAGCGCCGGAGCCCAACCTAGCGTTAACGCTAGCATTAACGCTAGCCTGGGCGTAGCCGACTGCTCCAATTTTTCCACCTTGACACCGCGCTCAATGTTTCAACTATTTCAACTTTGACCCCCGGCTGGCACTGACCTCTCCAGATGCATCCAATCAGATGACAGCTTTGTTTGACGTTTTTAAACCACCAGAATCTATACAGCAACATCTTTGGCCCATCTGTTGGCTCGCTGTGTTCCGAACGCCCAACCAGGGTTCATCATGTGTTGATCACTTTCACTCTTTCTAAAATCCAAGAGCTTTCCTCCCCCTTATGATGGTTAAACCTCCTTCCTTTGTCGGCACCCAACAGGAAACACAAAGGACAAGATCATCTCTGAGCTGGACAAGATCCAGCTGGAGGTGAACGAGCACATTGAGGGCAGCCGCGACCGCCTGGACGGGATGGACAGGGACGTGCGTCGTTTCGAGAACACCCTGGTGGTGGAGATGGGAGACTGCAGGAGATCCGGCGACGGGCTGGAGAAGAGGCTGTCCAAGCTGGAGGGGGTGTGCAGCAGGATGGACGGCGTGTCGGACTCCCTCCAGAGGATCAAGGATGGTACGGTTCCTCGTCTCCTCGGTTGTTTTGTATCTCATCGTGTACCTCATTCACTTTGTGTCCACAAACATGTATTTGGGACTAGACAGGCCCCTGTTATCGATAAAATGATCGCAGTTCAGTGTTTGTGTGTGAGTTTGAGTAGTCAGTGTGATGGGTTAGAGGCCCCTCATGTGTCATGAGGGTTGAGTCAAAATGTGATTAGGACATTCCATGGAAATGCAAAGTTCCTTTCTTGTTCTGCACTCAGATGTGACTGCTCCTTTAAATAGTTCGCCATTTAAAGCATGAAATATGGCTAAATTGTGTCTGCCAAAAAAAAACCATGCTGGCTATTCTTGGCCTTAAAACCTGTGGATGCAATTGGTGTGACGCTTATCAAAAGTCTGTTCTCCCTTTCTTTCTAAGAGGCACATTCATCTGTGTCGTTTTCCTTCTCTGTAAGAAACATCCAAGCCGCAACGGCTTCCTCTTCACACGTGTGTTGTCGCCTCCCAACCCCCCAGGGCTGAACAAGCACGTGTCGGGCCTGTGGAGCTGTGTGAGCGGCCTCAACTCCACGGTGATTGCGCACGGAGGAATCCTCGACGACATCCAGAACGAGCAGCTGGACGGCATCCACGGCAAGATCAAGAACCTCAACTCCACCGTCAACCACATCCTCAGCACGTTCCAGAGCCTCTCGGAGCGGGACCTGACCGGTGGGTGACCCTCGACCTCGCCGCTCCCTAATCGCTCTCTATTGTATTCTGTTCTGTTCTCTTCTGTTCTATTCGGAGAGCTGTTCATTCTTCCTATTACTTTGTTGTTGTCGTTTTTTCTTTTCTTTTTGATAGCTTTCCATGATTTCACCTTTGACCTTTCACAACCCTCGGTTACCCTTTTTGGTTTTAACAGGAATATATTTCAAGATATGGATGTACTCGTTTTTGAGCAGTAAAAGGCAGGATGGGTATTGGTTTGACGTTTATATTGTCTTGGACGTTATTCGGTGCAGCTCTCTGCAGATACATACTTGAATCCATTAAGCACCACACAGAAAGCCTTACGTTAATGGATGGAACATGTGTGGACATAAAACCATCATAATGTGAAACCCTGCAAAATAAACAAGCCCATGTCACTCGGTTCAGCGGGGAAATATTTGCGTTGCCAGTCAGTAATATGCTTATTGGAGCAAATCCAGAAGCCCTTCAGAGATTTCCATGACAGAATTTGTTAATTTTATTTACGAGCAAGGTTTTGAAATATGTTTTCTATTATAGAACTCCGATGGGGTCGTAATGGAAACCGTTTCTCACAACAGAAAAAATAAAGTATTTTTGGCTAGTGTTGACTGACCAATGTAATATCCACATATCCATCAAACACTGTGTGTTTAGCACTCATACGTCTCTATTTTAGTTCCAATAATGTGACTTATATTGTAAAACCTTGATTTTAAGTCCCAATTCTCTGAAATAGTAAATATTTTCTCCTCTATCTTCCTTTTCCTTGCTCATAGGTGCTGTTGTGCTGCACAGAGGTTTGGAAATGCTTTGTCTGTGGAGCTGAACCATTATTATATTAAACTAACTATGACCTGACTGAGAAATCCAACTTTTAGCCTTGAAACCAGTGGGGCGGATAGCTGGCGTTCTGTATACTAAACACTCAAACAATTTGAATTGATAATAGTTATTGATGTTGGCACTGTATGGTAAAAGCCTTGAGGTGATCTGCAACCACAGATTTCCATTCATCCCTCAGATTTTTTTACATCTATTTTCTAAACATATTTAAGATTGAGACACCCAAACGAATCTAACATGCATTTAAAATAATTCCATAGTTAATACACAGATATCAGGTTTAATGCCACTATAGCCTTATCTGGTTCCAGGTTTTCTGTCTGTGAGATACAACACAGTGTGTGTGTGTATGCCAGGTCTCGGAAAAAGCATGCAATGCAGCTCCTAGCTACCAAATATCAAATATGGTCAAAAGCATACAAACAAAAGAAAATTGTCTGAAAAAATATTTACATGAAATCGAAAAAGAACTCTCAACCTTTATGTTTGTATGGCATTATTAAACATGGCAAAGTCCAGTAGAGGCATATATTAAATGCAGTAATGTAATTTAAGGATTTAAACAGACAAACCTACATCGTCACAGATACACAAGACCACTCATATGTTTTGCATGGCCACAGGCCAGCAGACACAAGTCGCATCCAACTTATTACTTATAAAGTCCTGTTTTTATCGACCAACCAACAACATTATTCAAATATTGTTTCGCACGGCACGAGAATCACATAAATCATACTTTTGCAAACGAATGATCATTTGAGATATGTTGACTATGTTGACTTTTTCCACACTTCAATCCCATTTCAATCCAATGGGAATGCAGTTAAGCAGAAACAATCCCATCATTCAACTCACAGTGGACTCCCACAGCACAGCCCCCCACACACACACACTGGCTGGCAGGCACATACTACAGACACACAGTGACGCACTGTATCTCAACGTGTGAAAGTCTTGTACGTTTTAGGTTGTTTAGGTTTGTATTGTAACAATGTCCCGACTTTTGTGTGGCCTGTTGCGTTTCTTCCAGTTCTCCAGTTATTGTTCAATGCTGTTGTCTTTGGTCTGCTGGTTCTTCTGTGTTCTGTCTCCAGTCAGCTCCGGTCCCGGCTCTCATTTGTCTGTTGTGTTTTTAATATGCTTTCCCTGTCCAATTTTAAATGATCTGTGTATTGATGTAATGCATACCAGACACGCTCAACAACATGTTTTCCTTGTCATTAAAGCGCCATTGTTGTCTGTTGCTGTTGGATACGCTATACACACAGTAGTCCAAGTCATATTCTGTGTCTTTATTACACTCTACTCCATTTAATTTTCATCCAAACCACATATCTTTAGATCAGCAGCCATCTCAATCATATTCACTATTTTCATAAGCCTCCCCAGATAGCAGCCATGTTGACTTTAACATACTTGGTTGTTTCTACTTGTGGGCCCACGAGATGATAAGCATTTAGCGTGAGGCTCAGGAGTCGAATGTGCACTGGAAGCTTTCCTAACAACTCGCTTTCTTATTAACCGTTGTACCCCTGTAATCCATGTGGAGATGGACACAGCACAACATCTTCTTCAGTGACATCTCAAGGCTTGATGGTGTCCTATTGGTTTTATTGACACAAATCTCATCTACCACAGGCCTGCCTGGACCTGAGGGGCCCCCAGGAGAGAGAGGCTTCACTGGTCTCCCAGGTAGCAAGGGTCCCGTCGGTCCCCCTGGACGGGTGGGAGACTACGGCCCCAGAGGATCACCGGGTAAGGAGAGAGTGCAGATGGTGGAAGGATCAAACAGAGGGATGGCTGTGTAAAGATAGCCGGGTGAGAGATCATGAGATAGGGAGGTTGGGGGGGTACAAGGTGGTAGGATCACAGAGGGGAGGATGAATGGCTGCTTGACGCAGGGGGGAGAGTGGCCCGTTCTGGGACTGGACGCAATTATGAATCCAACAGATGTGTGTTTTAAAGAAGGAAGGACGAGAGAAAGAGAGACAGAGAGAGAGAGAGAGAGAGAGAGAGAGAGCGAGAGAGAGAGAGAGAGAGAGAGAGAGAGAGAGAGAGAGAGAGAGA
>JAOPJO010000034.1:18943769-18956323 GCA_027123675.1 Molva macrophthalma | reverse complement strand
GTGTGTGTGTGTGTGTGTGTGTGTGTGTGTGTGTGTGTGTGTGTGTGTGTGTGTGTGTGTGTGTGTGTGTCCAGTCAGTCACTAGCGCAATGGCTCCTGGAGTCCAGAGGAGAGTAGCATCTGACCGTCTCGAGGTCCTTCAGGTCTGTGCTGTTATGCTTATGAATCTGACCATTGACATACCAAGCAGAAACAAAAATATAGAACAAGAGAAGCTCACCTATCCCCTAACTCTAACTTTCGTGGCAGATACTGTTTTGTGTCAGACACTTTTTCTTCATATTTATCACCATGTACTTTTTGAAACTATTTGTAATATTAAAAAACAGTAATTCATGTAATTCAGTGTTTGTATACGTCACCAGGTGTATCACCTGCTGCAGTGTGTGCGTGGTGGAGACAAGGACAAAATTAAGAAGCTTCTTCGTCTGGGTGTTCCAAACATTCTCAACCTATCAGAGCCCAGTGAGGGCAAGTCGGCCCTGCATCTGGCCTGCATCGCTCCTGATGCAGAAATGGTGGAATTCCTGCTCTCTCAGGTAGAGTTAGTTAGCCACGCTGGCTCTCGCATCCCAGAATGTAATGACCCTCAACCAAGTTGGTCATTCGAACAGAGAGCCATCCAATTGATTCCCTAATCAATCATGCAAGCAATCAATCAACTTATCAATCAATCAACACAATTCCATCCAATTTATTGAATCCTTCTTTTGACCAATTTGATGGTCTCTTCCTGCATTGTCTCCAGGGGGCCCTCCCAAGTGTACAGGACAAGGAGGGTCGGACTCCTGGGATGATGGCAGCAGAGCTTGGCCAGCACTCCACCATGCTTCTCTTGGCAAAGAGTCAGGCCAACATGGAGGTGGTGGACCACCAGGGCAAAGGTTTGGTCCTTCCATTTATTTTTTTATTTAAAGGCTCAGCAAAAATGCTAGTGCATTGTTTGTCTTTGATACAGATCTGTATGGGTGGGTGTGCGTGAGTCTATGTCTATTCATGTGTGTTTACTTTTTATTGTAAGTGTGGGCATTATTGTTTTCCTCCAAGGGGTGCTGTTCTACTGTCTCTTTCCCACCAAGCGTCACCAGCAGTGCCTGCAGGTGGCGCTAATCAATGGAGCAGACCCCAACAACAGCTCCAAGGCGGGGGTGCCGGTGCTGGTTCTGGCCTGTCAGAGGGCTCCAAAGTGCGCCAGCATGGGTCTCAGCCTCCTGGAGCACGGCGCCGACCCTAACGCCGTCAGTCAGGTGAACAGCCTTCTGAACTCACTGACTGGGAGGCTTTTATTGTGTCGTCAGGAAAATACATGTCATACACAGGTATATGTTTTTCTTGTTTTTTTGTAATTTATTTTAAGTTGTGGAAGATACGTTGAAACAATTAGAGGATCAAAAGAGTCGGATGGGTAAAGGTATCGTCTTACCTATCTTGATATTAATTTGACGATGCCCGTGGAAATAGACGGAGGCCATAACCATGGTGTTCTCAATAGTGATGACGTTGTGATCACGCTTTAATGAAAATACATATCATAGAGTCCCAATGTTCGTTTTTGGGGCCCAGTCGTCTGGGTTGTATATTCTTTTTAAAAGGTTTCCCCACTACTCCCCAGGTGATGGGACAAACAGCGCTGATGGAAGCGTGTCGCGTGGGAGCCGTGGATCTGGCCAGGGACATCCTACAGCGGGGCGCTGACCCCAACTCTCTGGACAAGCAGAGGATGACAGCCGCCCATCTGGCTGCACGTGGGGGCTTCTTTGAGGTAGGCCTTCTAGGTCCACGTTCCCTCATGTGCTCTGTCCATTCGTTCTCTGTTTTTGTCATCTACGGATGCTGCATTGACTTCATGTGTCAGAACTTCATGCATTTTTTTCTTAAACCATATTGGCAAACACAGACATTCGATCCATGCTTCATCATGATAATGATTCAGTAATCTCGATCCTCCTACATAAGAATATTGAGAGTGACTGAAGAGAGTTGTTGTACTATATAATCCTTAATCTACTTAAATACACCATAACCTAGCCTAGGCTAGGCTTTGTTTTGCCCCGTCTCGCACGAGAAACGCTGTGGCAGTTTCAAACATGACAATGTCTCCCCATAATGACAAATCATTTCACGATAAATCTCTAAACAATGACCAAAAAACGTTTCTACTAACATGATAACTGACATTCCAATGATTCTATGCTTCCGATGTGACGTCGCAATATATACAAGTCTTAGCCTATTGCACCCCCTCTCTCAATGAAGGTGTTGGTGTTGTTGTCTGCATATGGAGCTGACCTGGGATGTGTAGCCCTGGACCTCAGTAACCCACTACACATGGCTGCAGCCGGAGGCTTTGCAGACTGCTGCCGCTTCCTGTCACAGAGAGGTAGCCTCCTCATGCTAAATTACGATTCTACTACTAGTCTTAACCACTTTCTCTTTATTGTGGCCTTTACTTTGTGCATGATGCTGTACTTGGCAGATCCCTCTAAATATGGCGATGAGCTGTTTGACCTGTATGCAAACTTTGTATGTGTGTGTGTGTGTGTGTGTGTGTGTGTGTGTGTGTGTGTGTGGTTCAGGCTGTAACGCTAGACAGAAGAACGCTGAGGGCCTCCTACCTCGACAGGTGGCCACAGACAAGGCCACCTCCAAGGAGCTGAAGAAGGCCGAGAAGCTGCAGGTAGCTGGGTGCTGGGTGCTTGCAATACAAGATGTTTCCGTCCACTGCACTTACAGTATTCACTACACATACAAAATGGGAGAGACAACTAATGTTATAGGCTCGTTATGGAATTTGTTATGGAATCATTTAAAACCAGGAAAGAGCAACGTTTCTGTCACAGATACATTTCAAATTTAAATTAGATATATGACCAGGTAATACTCATACTCAGCAATGATTTTAAGTTCATCACAAGTTACATCTGCATAGCTCTTCATTCATCTTCTTCATTAATGGCTTGTTTGAAGCTGTAACTAAAGGGATTTAGTAGGATGGCGAGATTGTGCAATTCCTTTTAGTTTCCTCCTCCAAACTCCTGCAGGGGAAACTGTCAAAACCCGGGGCCGTTGACCCCAATGCATCTTGGAAACTCACCCTCCATGACTGGTCCTGTGAGCACCAGGACGTCTTGCGCACTGCCATGGAAACCATGGAGGATGCGGTGGTTCGCCTGGAAACTGTTGCTATGGACACATTTTCCACTGTGTTGAAGGATCACCAGGCACCGCTGGAAGAAGACGAACTCCAGCACGTATGACTTCTCTTCAAAATCTGTCACACAACAGGCGATGAGGTCTCAACATTCAAATGCACTTTGTATTGCATGCAGTTGTCGACCGTAAAAAGGGTCTGTCCACCTGTGTCTGTCCGTCTGTCTGTAGATCCTTCAGGAACACGAGAAGGACCGCAAACGTGTGATCGACCTCAGAGAGTTCTTCGAGGGCGTTGGCTACCTGCAGAAGGCCTTCACCCTCCAGTCGTACGTCCCTAAAGAGAAGGCCAAGAAGGCAGGAAAGGAGAAGAGCCAGGGGAATTTTGTCCTGCCCATGCCCATCTGCGTGCTCCCCGAGCCCCTGATCCACCGACGCCCAGACGGAGGGGTCCGACAGTTCATGATCGAGAGCTGCCAGCCCTTCAACAACAGCAGGCCCCTGGACCACCATCCACGCAACGCCATCGAGGAAGACTGTGCGTGGTATACAAACCAGCCTGATAAGGTGCGCGTCTGCATGCCATGCCTTGTGGGTCTGTGCTATATTTGTTGTGTGTTGTTGATGTGCTTTTCAGAGTGTGTGTGTGTGTGTGTGTGTGTGTGTGTGTGTGTGTGTGTTATCTGCATAGACCTTGTTGTGAACCTTATTGTTTTAATCTATTTTTTTTATATTAGGAGTCATTTTGTTGTTACACAAGTTAGAGAATAAGTTCTGATAGCAGTAATACAGTAATATACTAAAAGCAGTGGCAGTAGTGGTAGTGGTGTTCATGTTAATTGTAGTGTGTGTTAGTGGTAGAGTTGTAAATGTTATCCATGTCGCCTGGGTAGGTGTTTATACACGTCAACTACTGTGTGAGGGCATCTGACCTGGAGTCCTTGAGCCTTGCCTTTAACCAGGGGGTACCGGTGGACGTTCAAGACCGCTACTTCAAAACACCTCTAATGACCGCCTGCAGCAGTGTCAACCTGGAAATGGCCAGGTTCCTCATCTCTATGGGGTAAGGAGTAACTCACAAACGCACAATAGAAGGAGCAGGAATCATGTTCTCATGCGCCGATGGAGAGGATTTATTATCAGCAAAGAGAGGACAGAAGACAAAGACTTCTGTATTTTGTTGTGCGTGTTGTGAATGAGGTAGAGTGGTAGTGTGTCAGTGTTAACAGACAATTGCTCTAAATGATCAAATAAATGTATGAATGAATACATTACTTATTAGTTACCTATGAGCACTGCTATTATGTAGCCCAACACCGCCAGACCACAAATGCGTATTATTTTTTGCATTTTTATGCTTTATTCATGAAGATACAGTGAGTTAGACATGGGAGAGAGAGAGGGGAGAACATGCAGCTAATGACCACGGGCAGACCACTTAGCCTAAATGGTATACGCGCTCTACCCGGTGAGCCACCGGAGCGCCCCAAACCAACCCCATTTTAGATCAACAGTTGTAATTGTCCCGACCCGGGCCAGGTCTGCTGGGAATCTGTCTGTAAGGGAGGGGGACCAGACGCATATGCAAGATCAAATAATAATTTTAGCTCGCAAATTCGTCTGGTTCCTAGGCCAGCTATTATGCTGGTATATTGCTTGCCCCACAAGTATGTATAATTTCGGTATTCATTTCCAATTTCAAAGAAAATGTAATGAGCTCAAGAGCCTTTGTGTGTGTGTGTGTGTGTGTGTGTGTGTGTGTGTGTGTGTGTGTGTCTGCGTGTCGTATTCCTCTAACTTGACACACAGTGCTGACGTGAACTCGCGGGACCAGTTCAGCTGGACGCCGCTCCACCACGCGTGCCACGCAGGTCGGCTGGACGTGGTGAAGCTGCTGGTGGGCGCGGGGGCCGAGGTGGATGCGGTGGCCCTCAACGGAGGCACGCCCCTCATGAAGGCCATCGATGGCCACCGGCCCCACTGCGTGGAGTACCTGATCGAAGCCGGGGCCGACGTCCTGGCGGAGACCAATCACGGTACCACAAACACCGGCTCACCCCGCACCGTCGATGACCAAATGTAATGCCGGATGAACATGACTCGTTCTTAAACTGAACAGCAAACGGCCATCTTTGTTGTCGTGTCATCCTTGACTAGAAACAAAAGAACATCTATTAAATGTCGGCTGCCAATTGGTCGTGAGCATCTCCGCACATACGTTTTCTTGTGGTGCTGTGTATGTGTTGGCTGTTTGTCTAGGTCAGAACTGCCTGGCCCTAGCCAGAGGCTACGATGATGACAAGCTGTCAGAGCTGGTCCAGGAGAAGGTTGACTGCCTGCACAAACACAAAGAGCAGAAGGGGAAAAGCGGCGGCACATCGAAGAAGACCCAACGTGGGGCCCCTAAGGTCTCATAACCAAAACCTACTACTCCGGTCTTTTCTTATTTCCGCTCTACCTTTAACGGCCCACGTTAGTGTCTGCTGCCCTCAGAACTACGGTTTGAGGGTACAAATACCGGCTGAGAAATTGGTGTTCTTGCGATCTAGAGTAACTTATGAGCAATTGCTGGTGTTGATGGCTTTAAACTGGACAGTGTGTTGGGATGAGGGGCAGGTATGGATGGGGCAGGGATGTTGCTAATGTTGCTGATGTTGCAGTAGGTCCCTGGGGTAATGTTCTATGTTGCACACCTCATTTCCTCTTGGACAGATGCCATGCTATCAAAGACTAATTATTTATAAGTGCTTCTGAGATTTATAAAGTGCTTCTGTCAGTCTAAACAAAGCACAAAGAAGGTAAGAAACCTTTAAAGTCACTCAGATAAGATGAAGCTGTTAGTAAAAAAGTTAGTAAAAAATACTAGCTAATTGTGGTATGGTCATCTGTGTGTGCCTGCGTGTGCTTGTGCAAGTGTGTGAATGTGTGTGCGTGAGGGTGTGTGCATGTTTGTGTGTGTGTGTGTGTGTGTGTGTGTGTGTGTGTGTGTGTGTGCGTGTGTGTGTGTGTGTATGTGTATGTATGTTGTATGTTACAGCAAGGTCAGAAGGCCCCTCGGAGAGGAGAAGATGTCTTATTCCTTCACCATAATATCAGCAGCAGTAAAGGCTTCCAACAGGACATTAGCTTTGAACCACGACTGGTAGGCATCTCTGTTGCCTCATCATGTGTCATGTGTTTATCTTTGCATGTGTGTGCATGTGCATATGGCTTAGCTCTTAACATGCATGTGTACACATTAGAACTCCCCCCCCCCCCCACTCTCGACTTCACCCCCTGCAATCCCTCTCCATCACCTCATCTTCTCTCTCTCTCTCTCTTTGTCTCTCTCTCTCTCTCTCTCGCTCTCTAGGTCAGGGGTCGCCAGGCGACCACTGCACAGTTGATTGACAGGAGGCAGCAGAGGAGAGAGCGCCTCACGTACCGGGTGGACTCTGAGGACTTACTGATGCCCTTGGAAAACAACCTCCTGGAATGGTCCAAGCCTCAGGAGGAGGCTTCGACAAGCGGCTAGACTCCACTGACCGGCGAAACATGTACATATATGTAAAAAGGAAATAAATGTATGAAGCAGACAGACAAACTGCTTTTCAAATCCTTTGCTCCAAAAAACTCATATCTGATAGTTTACAACCCAAGCCATGTTGCCAGATATCAAGGTATTATAAAATATGAGTCATAAGTCATAAGCAAGAAGCAGTTGCATAAGTTGCACGGCTTATGCTAGGATGGTGAAAAAATGCACCCCATGGCTTTTTCAGTGTGGTATACTTTGATCTGGATAAGATTGGCTAACCTTTCTGTAAAAGGTGTCGTTTATATCGTCAATCATGATAGTGCTCCACTGTGTGTGTATGTGTGTGTGTGTGTGTGTGTGTATTTGTGTGTCTGTGTGTGCGTGTGTGGATGTATGCGTGCTTGCGTGTGTGTATGGTTCTTCTGTGATGGCAAGCTTCAAATTGTAGGCTCCGATGCTATTACTCTGTACGCACTTTGTCAAGTTGCCAATAGGGGGCAGTAATTTGGTTCATAACAATAACTCAATAACTATTATGTTGCCTGATACCTTCCAACTGTACAATTTTGCAACAGACAAATATTGATCAACAGCCGCAGATCAAGTGATGAAGATCAATACACCAACCTCACTCAGTGTTTAAAATGAATTACACATTTTCATGCCAACTATTGAATCCCCATCGTAGATAATTTGTAGCACACAAGTTTGAAACATAAATACATGCTTGTAACATATACAATTAAAACTGCCATTTCGGAGGGAAACGAGAAGAGTTATCCAGGATGACAAAGGAGCAGGACGAGAACGATTATTAGAGTAGATTTTCAAACGGCTTGTAATGGCTAATCACACCCACACCTGGTGGCATAATATCACCCCTTTAATTGAGGCATAGTCGGGGGTCCCGGCGTGAGGCAGGAAGGGGTGTGGTGGCAGCACATCTCTATTTACATGATCAATGGCGTCATCCAGGGGACGATCACATATGTGCGGACTACATAGTCTAACACATGCAGCAGGCCAAAGTGTATCCTTCTAGAGAAGTGATTGTACTAGCAAAGTCATGGAATTAGGTCAAGGACCTCATAAAGGGGCGGGGCATATGTAGTGTTGCTAGGGTACCAATTGGAGCAAATAAAGCAGTCTTATGGCTTTTCCCTTCTCTTTCCTGATTGAGGATTTTTTATTTTTAATCTCTGTAGGTTTCCAAGTAAGTGACCTTGACAAATGGGTAAATGCTTATGTATTGATGTTTGTATTGACAATTGTTGTTAATGTATGCCGTTTATGTTGACAAAGGTTGTATATGGAGTACATATGAGAGGCACACACATGCGTTGTTTTCTCAATGTACCGACACATATAAATTGCTCACCATGCCACCCTCGAGGAAATCTATTCAGTTCAGTCCCAAAGCACTGATGCAAGTCAGTTGTGGTATCCATGTTACTGAGTCAGTGTTTCTGAGCTTCAACTATACTGACCCAGCTACCAGCCGTTCCACTAAAATGTAATTATCTGGGAAATCTATTACAAATCTTTAATCTTTATTACAAAAACGATATTTAATTTGTCCCATAAATGCCACATTAGCAGGAGTAATTTGGATGGAGACAGATGGAAAGGTCAAAGTTAATTTTGTTCATTACTGTAGGCAGACCCATGGTAATTTGTCATATATTTCCATTTTATGTTAATTAATTGCCCCAACTGCTAATTCAGTTGATTAACTTTAAGTGAGCTTCATACAAAATGTATTCAACAAAACAATACACTTTAAAGGGACCTTGTTTCAGGTGGATGTTAGGCTTAAGATAAGTTAAGGATCGTTTATTTTAGCAAACTAGTTAATAAGCAAAAAAGATATATTGTCACATTAAATATGCTAAACTCTACATATGAGAAGAGTTAATGGTTGAATTTGTATAATTTCTTGTTGTGGGTTCAGAATAGTAACAGAATAGCAAGCAACCAGGTATTAGACCGTCATTGCACATTTGTTCAAATCAACCAATTAGGTGTAGTGGTTCTTTCTAATCAGAGAAGTGGCACTGTTTAGTAACCTTCATCAGCATACAAGGGTGTCTCATCTGTAAATATCCTCACTGAATCAATCCTAGAGACACTGACGCATTGGTGTAAATTTTTCAAACAAAAGAATAAGGTTTGTTCAAGGACTAACCATGTAGACCTACTCAGTGTTTCGTAGTGGATCTGTCTCAATGTTCAGGCTATTGAAATACAACTGAACATGAAAACCGTTGCTATTCAGAACACTTTCAAATAACAGTGATCTCTCTCTCTCTCTCTCTCTCTCTGTTCTCTCTCTCCCTTACTCGCTCTCTTGCTCTCTTCTCACACTCTCTCGCTCCCTCTCTCTCTTCCAAAGCTCTCTCTCTCTCTCTCTCTCTCTCTCTCTCTCTCTCTCTCTCTCTCTCCCTCTCTCCCTCCCTCTCTCTCTTTAGGAGAAGTAACATGTTCAGTGATTCGACACGTAGCTGGCCAACCAACACCAGAAACTGACAGTTGTAAGGCAGGGACGTGAGAGAGATGAAAAGAAGGTGAGAGATGGGGGGGGGGGGGGGGTCTTGGCTGCCTGCTCAGTGCCGGTTCAGTAATCGGGAACATTTTCAAAGCTGTTTTCGTTTCATATTAACAGTTACACTCCACAGCATCCTGAGCAAATCCTCTGTTTTAAGGGTTAATGTTTCCTTAATTAACCCACCGCTTGCACGTACGTGTTGATGCATAATCAACACATACGTACGTGTTCATTTGACCAGTGGTGCAAAAAAAAGCAAATGTGGCCCATTTGCTGGTAGCAATTTTGAGCATTAACTGAATTGAGTATTTGTTTCACGTGATGCATTCTTGCTACTGATGGATATATCTGTCTCAGTCTCTCTGAGGACACTGTGTTCGTCCTTCACAGTGGGTGAGGGTTAGATTATTCAGCGGCAGAGGCTCCTGGGGCAAACACCGGGAGACATTATACACCAAGGAGAATCTGATAGAGGCCAGCTCGGAGTAAATCACTGTACACATCATTTACACAGGAGCATGCAGGACAGGCATAAATATAATGTGTGCACAGCACACATGCACACACACACACACACACACACACACACATTCACACACACACACACACACACACACACACACACACACAGTTCGACACACACATAACATGCATTGTAATAAGATTCAGTGCATGCATGTGCACTTCTGCATTCATATATGACACATAAAGGGATTATGTATTTTTGCAAACACTTATGTGTTCTGTCTAACTTAGAAATGCAATGTAAAACAATCATCTGTAACAGATGGTAGGAATGTTAATACTATTATTTGAAAAATTATAATAATCAGAGAAAATTGAAAACAGGGAGAGAGTTTTGTCATAGTTATTGATGTTTTTCTTATGAAACAACCTGCACAACATCAGAAATAATTCATCAGAATCTGTTTCAAGCCAACTCCTCACACACCCCTACGCATCAATTAGTAAGCCTGTGAAGACGCATCATGAAATCCAGAACGGTGCAGCAGCGTGACTCCAGTGAAGGGTGTGATGGTTTTGGTAGGGTTTCCAGTTGTAGAGGAATGAGCCTGTACAGCAAGCAGTGGGTAGATCATTCACAGATATGTTGTTATAGAGAACAGGATTTTTTTCTTTGAAATTTTTTTTTTCTTTCTTCACACTGCTTCCCAGGAATTTTTTTTCAGATAGCAGATGAAGGCCTGCAGCCATTTTCAATATAATTATATATTTTTTAACAGCATATCAGGCATTTATTGACACCAGAGTGAAAGTTTAATTAAAAACCATCAGTGTCAAAATTATTTCTATTTTCATTAAACACCTTTGAAAATTACTACAGAAAGGCAAACATGGAGAGAAGCAAAATGTATTAATATTAAATTTGAAAAAGCCACAGCAGCTTTCTCCTGATCAGGGTGAAAGGGCCACATGGCAGTAGTGACTAGATGGATGAACAGTCTGAGACTTTAATTAGAATCATTCACAGCTGTGCAGGGGGATGCACAAGCACTGACAGGAAAGTAACCTCAGTTAGCCTGTGGTTTAAAGACATAATTATGGTGCAGGTAACCTGGGAGCGGCTAGGAGAGAGGAGAGGAGAATATGAAGGGAAAGTCAAGCACAAAATGAAGATGTATAACAGAGAAGTAAAACAACATTCAGGGCACCGGTTAAAAGCGAGGAGCTTAAATACCATTGGCCTTACCAAGTCCTTGATGTAAGCAGTAGCCTCCGTCATGGAAATGGGGACATCTAAGTGACAGGGAGAAGAGGAGAAGGGCAGTGTAACCTGCTGAGTATTATCAGCATATGTCAGATGGTGCTGGATCTGGGCCCCACAGATGGTCTGTAATGGGAAATAATAGTGCACCTCTGGCCTATTGTTCCTCATGCACCCTGTCTCTGAATATTTGGTCTTGCTAGTATCTACATTTTTTCTCAAGTACAGACTTCGCTAATTTTGTTTTACTCTGCACTTTTGATGTGTTTTATGTTTTGTGTTTATGCTTTTCTTTTTGTTAAAGCTTAAAAACGACAAATTGACAAAATGATATATTGATCCGCATATGTATTTTTGGTCTTACACATTATTCTTGAGGTGCGTTCAACCTGCCCAGTCCGATCCACCACGCAGCCCATGGATAAGAAGAGGCAACCGCCTCACCTTTTACAAAGGCATGTGACGTAGGAGGGCGCGTCCATTTTGAAGAGGGCGGAGGCTGTCCGGTCTGGGAGGGCGCGCATCTACCGGAGGACAATCCGTTTGAGCGAGCGGCAGGAGTCAGAGAAAACGACCGGGAGACATTTTGACCCTGATACAACGAAGGATCTTTTGGAAACTACTTGAGGTAGGTTTGTTGTACGCATGCCTTTTTTTTTTTATCATCGCGACTGTTTCTCCCTTCACATTTGAAACATATTTTTTTCAAAAGTTAGCCTACTCAAAATTGACAGCTGCTGTATTGTATTAAAAGCGGCTAATTCGTTTTCGTTTCATAATTGTTTCCGAGGCGTTTGTAGGCATCTGTAGCCTACGGTCTTACCCCACTTAACGCGTTTTCTTTACCCTTTGTTGTGGATTTGTCTGGTTGCAATTTTTTATGTCCGATGCATTTATTTTTTAAATGCATTTTACAATCGCACAACAAAATGCAGTCGGTAGAAAAGTGTTTAGGTCGACAACCCCAGTTTAATTCCGTGTAAAGCCAACAGGCTTAGCAGGTTGCCGTGTAGATTGAGCTCGTGCGACAGCGTTCAGCACCCTGGACAGCGCGCTCATGTTAAAACAACACACCGTAGTAGTAGCCTTGTTGTTTTTTAATAACGGGCATAATCATGTAAATCAAGTGACACATTGTGTGCACTATACAAGTTAAGTTAGTCGATTGTTGTTAGTTTTTCCCCCTTTTTTACAAATAAGCAGCAGTTTTTTTGGACAGAAACTACGCGTTCTTTGCATGGAAGCTGATTCCTGTCCTGTTTCTCCTTCAGATTTGTAGTTAACCGAGCCATGTGGCTTGACCTCGATTGAGAACAGCCTATGTCTGATTCATTATTTTTAAGTGATGGTATCCTTGACCATAAACCATAACTCTGTTGAAATTGCACAAATGAAAATAGTTTCCTTAGTTACGTTGCTCTCTCTCTCTCTCTCTCTCTCTCTGTATCTCCCCCCCTCATTCGTTCTCTCTCACTATGCCTCTATTTCAATGTTCCCCACCCCCTCAACACACACACACACACACACACACACACACAGACACACACACATACATACACACACACACACACACACACACACACACACACACACACACACACACACACACACACACA
>JAOPJO010000034.1:18928630-18941239 GCA_027123675.1 Molva macrophthalma | reverse complement strand
TTCACACACGCGTTCACACACGCGTTCACACACGCGTTCACACACGCGCACACAGAGAATAATGCACACAAAAAAACAAAACCCTGGCACTCCATCAAATTTGGTTCCGATTTTGTTGTTTCAAACCTGTATCTTTTCACAGTTTATTTTGCTTTCAGCTACAATCCAATATTGATATTAAGCATCCACTGTAGCACACACAATATCTTGTGTTACCCAAATATAGATCAATTAAGCAATTAATAAATGAAAAACACACTCACTAAAACCAACACACATAGACACACATGCAAACACAAAAAGAAAGAGAGAGAGCAAGAAATAGGGAGCACGAGAGAGAAGGAGACAGAAGGAGATATAGTCGGTATTTGGATCCTTGTGCTTGAATCAATGGAGCTGATTACTCAACAGATCCTTCAGAATGTGAACCGTCTGTTTTTGACCCCTCCTATCGATCTGGATGAGGCTGCACATATTTTCTGTAAGCTGACCTCTGCTACAGAACCACGACTGGTCAAATACACCACTGCTGCTCAGAGCATACGGATCCAGCGCCTCAGCTCGCCTCATGATTGAATACTACAGGTCTTATTGCTCTTTTTACATTGGTGCCTGCTTTGTGCGGTGATCTGATGGTTTAAATGGTGTGTGTGTGTGTGTGTGTGTGTGTAAAGACAGATGTGTGTGTTTTATTTTGTGTTGTAAAGAAGTGTGTAGTCAAGCATATACGTACAAGGGGGGGTATTTGTGTGTGTGTGTGTGTGTGTGTGTGTGTGTGTGTGTGTGTGTTTACACGTGTGCACACCAAAGGAACAGCATGAACAGTGCAGTGAGTTGACACATGTCCATTTGCATTTGCGTACGTGGGAGGAGAGAAGAGATGGAAGTGGAGAGGAGTAGAGGAAGGTGTTGCATGTGTATGTGTGTGTTTGGTTGTGTGTGTTTGGCCATGTCGGTTTGTGTGTGGTTGTGTGTGAGTGTGTGTGCGTGTGTGTGCATGTGCGCATGTGTGTGTGTGTGTGTGTGTGTGCCTATTTTCTGCACGTGAAACAAGGGGCATGATGAGTAAGAGCTAGTGGATGGGAGCAGAGGGGAGTCAGCCGTGAGTTACGCAAGTGCTGTGAGGCGTCTCTCTCCACGGAGGCTAATGGGGGGCTTCCAGTGGGCTCCTATATGGACTGCACCGTGGTATGACAGCCACGACTGTAGGCCGATGCAGATTAATGCTGTGGGTTTTATCCCTGGTGAATGGGACACTGGGGCTTTACAGCCTTAATCCCTTCAGGGGAGAGATGATTGCTTTGAATCTCCTGAATAGTGTGCCGCCGCACTTACCTCATGCACCACCACACTGACAGGCCTCTCTCTCTCTCTCTCTCTCTCTCTCTCTCTCTCTCTCTCTCTCTCTCTGTCTCTCTGTCTCTCTGTCTCTCTCTCTCTCTCTCGGTCTCTCTCGGTCTCTCTCGGTCTCACTCGGTCTCTCTTGGTCTCTCTCGGTCTCTCTCTCTCTCTCTCTCTCCCTCTCCTTCTATCAATCTGTAAATCTATCTGTATGTCTACTGTCAGTCTATATCTCCATACTGTCTGGCATGCCGATATATGCGTGTCTTCGTATTTGGCCATCCTCTTGTCTGTCCCCCTGGTCCATCCAACTGTCTGTCCACCCGTTTTTCTGTCTGTCTGTTGTGCCACATGCCTGTTGGCCTTGAGTTACATAATCAGAGTATGTTGTAAATACAATCTGCTCAAGCATCCCACTCATTCAGCATCCAGCCTGTCTGTCTCAGTGTTGGAAACGTTGTACTTTTCCAGAGAAGTTATATTTCATTGAATCGTTTTCATGTTAACTAAGATATTATGGTTGCACTGGCACACTGGAACTCCAATTCTTTCACTTAATGTTTGTTTTTGTTTTGTCAGGATTATTTTCCTAAAAAACCTGAAACCCACTACTCCAACCCCATATATGAATGCTGTATTATACTATTTATTACTGTATTAACTAATGTTAATTAGTCGTTCATTAATGTACCCTTATTGTAAAATTATACCTTTTCTTATTTTACACATGGATGTAAAATATATTTGCATTAGAATTATACTCATTGTTATTATCATCCTTGTTCTATAAGCCAGAACCACAAATCGAAAAAATGATTGCTGTAGGATGACATTAGCAAAGAAAGCCTATTATTTTATACTGATGAATCATACGGACATGAAATGTGACCTTTTCTAAAATAACCCAGAGGTTATAGGGGGCAGTGTTTGGCAAAGCTCAAGACCAAGATCTCTCTTTGAATAGAAGTCGTCTGACTATTAGGGCTTTAGTCCATTGTAAGATTCTCTATTGCAGGTTTGTCTCAGTGGGTCCGTCCTGTGTCTCTGTATGGAGTCCTTTAATTCCACCAACCATATTGACACTGCAGGGAGTGGGCAGCAAACCAGCTCTCTGTGTCTCCTGCAGTCCTTCACAGTCCCCAATCCCAATGCAAAGCAGAAGTTTTCTCTTGCACTTGTTTTTCTTTGTTAGTTTATATTCACAGCGATATTGAGGCAAAGTAGGAATATGAAATAGACAATTATTTTTATTTAAAATTATGGTAAAACAGCTTAACTAGTATGTAATTGTAATACACCAGGATTACAATTCCTAACCTCAACTATTCTATTAGCTGAGAATTTGCCTAACTTAGACTTTGTAATTGGACCTCGTAACTGCCTTTGCAAGCAAGCTTTTGAGGGAAATATTAAGCAATGGTCTCCCTATGGAAATGTTAAAGGTTTATTCACACGGGAGGAAGGAAGAAAGAAAGAAAGAATATAAAGAAATAAACAATATAATCTCCACCATACTGTAGTGGTGCCCTGTCAGCAGATATTTCATACCTTGGCAGGTGTATATAATTAACCCTCCCCAATGCCACCCCATCCCATTCATAACCAAAAAAAGCTTCCAATATTTAGCAGCCAGCCTAAAAGCTGAGGGGGAGATGGGAGCACCTAATGGCGAGAGAGACAGATATGCAGAGGGGGAGAATGGGAATGTGGTGTTACACCTTTCACAAACACTTACTGTATATAATTAAGTTCTGTGGCATCTGTGTAAAGTTCCTCAGAAGTGTTTCGCTAGGTTCATGTAAAATAAAAAAAGGGTTTAAAATAGTTTGAATCGTGTTGATTGAGGCAATATGTGGCACAGCCAACTGAGCAAATTTTCTTCCCTGTAAAAATAGAATCTATCTATCCATCTGTCTATCTGCCTGTTTGTTCTCGAAGTGCTGTTGTATCTGTTGAAGTGCTCTGGGTATGTGGGTTCAACATGTTCAAGAATAACTGGCTCTAGAGACCCCAATGATCTGTGATTGTTTGTGTGACAATGTGCCAGAGGTGACATGGTAACATGATGCATTATGGGATTAAGAGGAGGCTCCGATTAGACCATACATTGTGATGCACACCCTGCCGTGTGCAGCGTTATCTAAAGTTTTCAAATTATGGCATCATGGCATAGTATGTGTTAAAAAAAAGATCTATCTTTGCTCTGTGATTATGTGTTAGAAAGTCCATGTGATTATGTAATCCTGCATGTGTGAGCACATGTGTGTGTGTGTGTGTGTGTGTGTGTGTGTGTGTTTGTGTGTGAGCGTGCGCGTGCGCGTGGCTGCCCTTGAGTGTGCGTGTGTGTGTGTGTGCGTGCGCCTGCGTGTGCATGCCCGTGTGTGTACCTGCCCCTCAGTGTGTGTGTGTGTGTGTGTGTGTGTGTGTTTGTGTGTGTGTGCTTTGGTGTACGTTGGTGCCAGATAGCCTGCTGACCATGTAGAACTCTAAATCTATTGATGTGGACGCAGGGATATGGGAAGGAAAGAGATCATAGGGTAACCAGAGGTTAAGAATAAATTAGCCAGTGCTAGTGGAAGTTGCTCCAGTGGAAGTGTTTCGCCAACACCACCCAGGTTGATTGTATGAATATAAAGCAGTGTGTTGTTCTGTGCTGAACATGTTTTCCCCCAAACAAATGCATATTAACCAGAAAGTCATGCACACAGCCCTACACATAGGTTAAGGTACTTCTCGTGGTGTTGTCACGCATAAATAATCACACACAGACAGGAATGCCGTCAGCCAGCCACTGAATTATTAATATTGATCTGGATCCTTTCAGTGAATAATGAAACATTGCTTTCTTTTGATGTGAGCCAAGCAGATGTGTCAGGTTAAGATGGCCGCCATGCCCGCCCATTCTCCCTCTCTCTCTCTCTCTCCCGTCTACACAGCTGCCTTCCCCTTCCTTGTCCTTGAAGCTGATTGCCCAGCGTCATGTTTTCAATTAGGCAGCACAGTGTTTCATAGGACTGCCTCAGCGTGTTAGAGGCCAGCAAGAGACCAATGACAGACATGGTTGTTGTTGTTGTACACACAGACACACAGACAGACACACAGACACACACACACAAACACACTGACACACATACCCAGTGAGACATCCATTACTCATATTGAGAGATGCTGACATCCTGAAGGTTGACACTTTAGCATCTCCCCCACTGCCTGTTTTATAGGGCAACCGGGATATGGGCAATTACAGTACTCTGACATTTCTCCGCCACATTTACATTTTCCTTACATTTACATTTTCCACTTGCCTCCCAGTGGATCCGACACTGTTGCAGTGGCTGCATAGAGTAGATTCATCTCTGACATTACGAGCAGACAGTCATCTTCAGCGCTACGGTCAGGAATAGCATTGCCCCGTAAATGCGAGTCCGCAAGTCATCTGGAAACGCAAACATAAACAACAGGACATTAGCTTTGGTTTATATGCGTTACAGCTCCCTGGTAAGCTACACTGTGGGAACACAAGACCAAGACTAACAATTTGACCTGCTTTCCCTGGCGCCGAGAGCCAGCGGCTTGTGAGGGGGAAAAGAGAAAATAATCCTACATGTCCCATTTTTCATAGTAAAGCGTCTTTATCTAAACAGACCTTGGCGCTTGAATGAACCCAACCCAGTGGATTAGTTAGCTACTGTAGTTCATCACCCCCCCCCCCCAACACCCAGCACTCTGTGACACATGTAGCTGTCTTTTAGAAAGCTGTTCTTCTCATACCTCCACACTATACCTGTGTTCAGCTCTGTATTACTATTTATCTGTATTGACCTTTTTTCCAATGGGGTTTAAATGTGAGCTATTTCATTTAATTTGCACCCACACACAAACAACAAGACAATTTAGCATTCATGTAGAATTGTGGTTAGGTTCTGTACATATCATTATTCAAAGAAGTGTAGAATTTCAGCCTCCTAACACTCAAATGAGGTGTACAGACGCCCTGAGTGCCTAAATGTGAATTGATCGATGCTCCAGCTGCTCCCTTGTATTGCTCTATTGGAAACGTGCCAGAAGTCATTGCTTTGAGCCGTGTCAGTTCAAGGGGGTGGTCAAGAAGATGTTTTGTGTTTAGTAAGTAGTAGTGTTGTTCCATGTTTGTTTCCCATGTAACACAAATGGTTTTGTATCCAGTGTCCATATACTGTATAGTATACTGTTGCTCCACACAGGAAATGTGATTTCAGAGCATAGAAAATGTAAAACTAGAGTGATTTCATTAGTCGTAGGCATGATGTCTTTGGACATTGAGCCCTTGTTGTGTGCAAAGGACTGTGCTCTGTACGACACCCCTGGGTCTACTGGCCCAGCGCACTATTCTCTATTCCTCCGTTTACCATCCAAGCCCAAAATACATGTTTTAAGCCATCGCCTTAGCAATGTTTAATTATGCAGTTTTTTTTATTTTTATAATTCCTAAGTGAACAGAATTTGTTGTTACGAAAATGTAATGGCCAACATCGCCTTGCACTTTCTTTAGTCTCAAGGTGGAATTTTCTATTTGTCGGTTCTGAAAGGATTTCTCTTTGTTGCCTGACATAGCTTGCAGTTGGATTCCTGAACGATGGGGACTGTGTAGTTTTGTGTGTTAATCATGTCAGGCCATACAGTGCTAATCCTTCCCCCTCTCAAGCAGCTACTGTAAATGGTGCTGGCTCTATATTCCCCCATGCAAGTGCCTGCACAAATGTACACACAACATACTTACAAAAACAAAAACAGTTCCACACATACATCAAACATAGATAACAAACTCACACAAACATGAACCATATATTCATACATTTACACGCACAACACAGGGAAACCCGACACAATCACAGAAACAGACACACACAAAAGCAAGCCCTTTTGAGCACCATGTCAAGACAAAATTGTATATATCGTTCTACCTCCTATATACACTCTCAAACACATGTCTTACATAGCTGCACTATACAATGAGTCACCACCACAAGACCGGAACTAATTCAACATTGGACCACTGCTTCTTTGTGTGTTACGGTTGTTTATCTGTTTATCTCAGGGAGACAAACAAGTAGAGGAATGCTGCCTGGCAGGGGACTCGCGAGGCGGGAGATGTAGAGGGACAGATGGAACAACTAGGACCGCCAGAACCCGTCCAGGAAACACAGGCTGCTTGGATAACTATAGACGGGAACAGAGCTCCGTAGAATATATAAGGATATATTACTGAAGGACAGCCAGAATTCAAGGGTTCACCGTGTATACGTTTGAACCCACCGTGTATACCTCATTTAAGGAACGTCAGTTAGAATAATACATGCCAGTACTAGGCATGTGGTGCTTCCATGTTTCGTAAACAGAAGTGTTGGGAATTGGGAATCAACCTTCTAGGTTTTCTAATTAACGCGACCCAAAGATTCAGCTACAGAGTGGAATCTGAGCGCTCAGTGGATGAGCGGATGGGAATACAGAATACAATAGGTTTTCCTGTAACTTTACCACCACTTGGTGAGATAGAGATAGAGAGAATGAAAGAGAACGGCAGATAGAGAGAGTGAGGGGGAGAGAGTAAGAGAGAGCGCTCATGAGGAAGAGAGAGAGAGAGGCCGGGACAGAGAAAGAGAGAGAGCTAGTGAAAAAGAAATCGAACTACAGAGATTGGGGAAAGAGGGAGCGACCGGGGCAGGAGAGGGAGAGAGTGAGGCGAGTGTTGAGAGGGTAAACAGTGGAGTGTAAATCCTCTTTCCTGTAGGTTTTAATCTCTCAGTGGGCGGGGCCTGTAGACCGGGCCTTCCGGCAGCCATTAATAACGCTGAGTGACAAGAAGCGCTGCCCTTCGTGGGGGCTGGGCACAGGTCACATGACTACATCTATGATGTACCACACGCCACGCACCAGTACTGTGTGCTGAATCTCTCTCTCTCTTGCTGTCTCACTCGTTCTCTCTCTCTCTTTCTCTTTCTCTCTATCTTGTCTTATCTTTCTATATATAGACATTTATATAAATAGATATTTATCTTAATATATTCTCTTTCTCTCTTTCTTTTATTTTTTCTGTTTCTCCTTATCTTTATCTATTTATTCTCTTTCTCTTTCTTTTATTATTTCTCTTCTTATCTCTATTTCTCAGTCTATATATATACATATATATGAAGGGTCAATGAATTAATGAAACAGTGATAGAGAGAGAAAGGGAGAGAGAGAGAGGGAGGGAGAGAAAGGGAGAGAGAGAGTATTGACAATAAGAGAAGGGAGAGAGAGCGAGTGTCTGCATGGCATCCAATAATAAAGTGAAAGGAAATGAGATTCAGTGGAAAGAAAGTGTCGCCTCTCAAGTTAGCAGGAAGCCGATGGCGCTGGGGTTGGAGAGATGAGCCAGTGACTGATCGATAACAGGGGAGAAAATTACACCGAGGAGATGAATACGGCTGCGGGGGATGGGGTGGGGGTCGGAGGAAGACACAGCAGAACAGCAGCTGATAAGACGGCAGGCAGGCGAGAGAAAAGACGGAGTTTAGTTCTGAGGATGCATTATACCATAATAATATGCCTTTTTATAGAGGTTAGTGCTGTATCCCTGCTGCATTTCGAGCATGGGTTGTTGTTTGTTCCCGCCTTGATGAAATACAATTTTCTATTTTGAGGAAAAATATTATTTTATGATGATTATTATTATTATTGTATTATTATTATTCACCATCACCTTTCACTGTCAAGTAAAGTAGAAAATGAAATCATAGTATTCCATGTTCAACGAAAGTACACTTCCATTACGTGGAGCCCATTTTGCGGTGACCATTATTGTGTTTTATGGTAGGTATGTTGCGCTGGGAACCAGGAGTATTCCACGCGTCGACTCATTCTATGTTGCTGAGCACTGCAGCGTCAGTGAAAGGCCCAACATGCCAAATGCAGACCTCAATAATGCAAAGCTCTGTTTGTTGATGAGGCATAAAAGAAAAGAGAGGCAAAATGAACGCAATGACAGAGCGAGTGATGGATAAAGAGGAGGGCTTTTAAGAGGCCATATCTCCACCAAACCTCTTTCCCCCTGCATATACGCTTAATAATTCAACACTGTGATGAGGAGGGGGAGACGGGGGGAGGGTGGGGGAGGGTGAGGTTGGGCGGAGGGGGCTTTGGAGACAAACTGTCCCACAAAAACCCCAAATAAGAAACACAGGCGGCCTTTTTGATACAGTAGGCGGAAATTAGCTGGCAACGAAAAATGGTCCTTTGTCTTGTGTGACTATTGGTAATTTCCCAGCATGCCTCAGCCCTGTTATAAAACTGTAACGACTCACTAAATATAAATCTGTTTCTCTGCTGATGGTTATGGTGGAGAGGGAGGGGGGGCCGATATGTCATTTATTTTTCAACGTCAAATCCTAGAGGATTTCTTTGTGCACAAGGCTTTGTTTCTGCACGTTCTGTGCATGTTTATTTGCAGATTTTATTTTGTCCCTCACACAAAAACAAAAGTTCCTTTGATTTGATGGAAACAAATTCATATTTAACTGCAGTGGGGCTGTGTTATTTGCGGGGCGGAAAAAAACAAAGAAACGCAAAGATAAAGAGAGCAAATGTAGCACGGAGGAGGGAGACGGTAAAAGGGAAAAAAGACAGAAGACAAACCGATAACGTTCCGGAAAGCAGTCGGCTCATCTGAGGGAGTTGGAATTGTCAGGTTGCTGAGATAAGCCCTCAGCCCTTCTTCCCATCATCCTCGGGTTCTTTCCCATCATGCCTCAGCTGAGCCAGTACCGTCCGCTACGCCACAGAGTGAAAAACTCCATCCATTTTTCATGGGATATATTTCAGGCTCCTCCAGTGTGCACTTCTATCAAACACTGAGTGTCTGACAGCCCTTTCAGAGAGCAGAACCACATCATTGTCTCTATCCTGTTTGTCTACTTCTGAGATAACTAAACCCTAAAACAACTTACTTTAGATAACAAGGGATGTAGCAGGTTAAAATAGGAGTCGTATGGATTAATCGTGGTCCAAATCCTGACTTGAATGCATGTTTTAGTTTAAGATGTAAATATGGACTCAAATTGCCCTCTATAGGTTAAACACATGTTTATGCATGAGTTATCTGATACCAGCTTTTTTGGCTTACCGGGTTGCGTCAATAAGCCAGGGAACCAGATCTGGGAGCTCATATTTGATTTGCTCTGGTAGATGCGTGTAGCCCCCTCCCATTCAGCAGACCTTCCCCAGGTCAGGCCAATCGCAACCATTGATCTAATATGGAGTGCCCTATGGGAGCGCCGTTGAGGTATTTTAATCAACAACCATGTGTCACACATTCCGTTGCTCTGATTGGTTGTAGGTCTATTCAATTTAGTCCAGAGGCATTTTGGTCTGCCCTTGGGAACGCCCCTTGGAAATCCAAAATGCACTGAGCGGTTCCAGATTTATACGCATTTGCGAACTGGTCTGGAGGTGTCAGGCTAAATGTCAATGGCCCCCCAACTCTGATTGAAGCGAGTGGAGATAGTGAAAACAGCAATATCACCCACCCCGGTGAGAAGGCATTTTTTTTAAACACAGCTTAAACAAGGGGTTTGGTTTTCCTTTAACATTGTTTTATTTATTTGCTCTATTCTATGAAAGAGATGTTACTGCTATGCCTGTTCACAATATACACCTTATCTTTTTTTTTGTTTTAGTTTATGTTTGTTTATAAAAAAAAACGGAAGTATTATTAATAGATTTCTCCTACCTCCTTATGTTAAGTCACAACCTTCAGTTGTGACATGTTGCAATGACAGAAAAAAAAAAGAGTATGTTGTTCTGTGCAAGGATACAAGGTAGGCAACAATGATGGGGAATGGATCAAATAACCTGAATGGTCTTTTCATCTGTCCATCATACAACCGGGCAGGATATTCAAACTTAAACTTGACTGTTGATACTAAAGGCGGTCAAGGTTCAAAGCAGGCACAGAGGCGCTTACAATGCTAGTCCCCTGTGTATGTGTTGATCGATTCAGCTTGCACAGTCGTTGGAATTGTTTCCTCTCAGCAAGAAGGCCATTCAAACCCAGCTGGGACCATTCTGTGAGGAGTCTGTTTGTTCTCCTGTGTGTTTCCTCAGGGTGCTCTAGTGTCCTCCCACACCATAAGCCATCCATGTCAGGTGAATTCTCCTGCCAGTGCCTTGCTCAGGGATAGACCTGGAGTTGGTCCCCGGGCGCTGCCCTGTGGCGGCCCATAGCTCCTAGTGATGGGTCGGATGCAGAGTTCCTATTTGGTTGTACCCTGTGTGATTGAGTGATTCTTCTTCTTGGTCCCTTACCTGTACTTTCTTCTCTCTTCCAGGCCCCACCCCCTGAGGTCCACGTTCCAGAGCCAACATGGCCGACGAAGCTGACATGCGCAATGAGCTGGCTGACCTGCAGACACGGGCAGACCAAGTAGCTGATGATGTAAGAAGAACACACACGCACGCGCACTGTCGCACACTCATTGACACACACACACATTCACACACATTATAGACCGAGTAGCCGATGATATAAGAAGAACACACACGCACGCACAATGACGCACACTCACTGACACACATACACACACACACACACACACACACATACACACACATTATAGACCAAGTAGCCGATGATTTAAGAAGAACACACAGGCAAGCACACTGACGCACACAAACGCACACATTCACACACTCTGAGGCACGCACACATACTCCCTGACACACACAAATACACACACATTATAGACCAAGCAGCTGCGGCACACACACGCACACACACTGACGCACACACACGCACAGACACGCATGCACACACACTCAAACACTCTGACACACACATACACCCTTTATTTTACATAAACATATACTACATATATGGACAGTGAAAATGACATGACAGCACATCCCACATTATGAATAATTGCAGTGTATTGAGTGACAGTTTAGACAGACAGGCATAATCAATGTCAGGTAATATGAAACGTAATTGTATTCATGCAAATTTAATTACAGTTCCTCTTTTGGACAGAGACAGTTAATATAATATATTTTCCTGTATATATATCTCCTGTGAATGCGTATACCTCCCAGCAGGCCCACTCTTAAACAGATATCACTCTTGACAGAGGAACTGACCCTCCATATTTTACATTTGGCCTACCCTTTCATCAGCTTCTCTGGAAGCTTCAGCTTCGCCTAATGAGTTGGAGAGGAGCTTAGGAAAGAGCAGGTCATTTTTCTGGAGAGAATAATAGAGCAGCCCTGATGGCTCCCATTAAACATTCATGAGGAGATAATGCAAAGCCGAGAGTCTTCTCCGATACCGGCAGAGACAAGACGGGAGCCACGAAAAGATAGACAGAGATAGAAAAGAGGGAGATAGAACGAGTGAGACGGATCGAGGGAGAGAAAGAGAGAGTCAAGCGGGGTCACACACCAGACGAGCCACGGAGCGCAGCGGCGTGGAGCTCCTGCAGCGTTGCATAGCAGAAAGAACAACAATGTAGATTTTAGGACTTTTTGTGTTTAATATAATGGCTGGCGCTGTGTGGCGACACCGGTGTGGGTGATCTCATTCAGAATGACCGTTTGGAATTGATTGAATGTCGCCAGATGGTCCGTCCAGTGTGTGATGGGGGTAAAGACAGGATTTCAGATGTGTGATGGTCAGAGGATCAGAGGATGCCTGAGAATGGATGAGAATGGTTGCATTGATGGATGGATTGACTCCGTTGGTATATTTGTAAAGGGGAAATGCATGAAGATCAGATACTAAAGTCAGGGATTTGATCTGACATTGGAGGAAAGGAAAGAAAATGAAAGGAAAGGAAAGGGGAGACGTAATGCCGTAGAAGGTGTAAAGCATAAGAGGGTGATGAAGAAGATGAATAACAGAAAAGGAGGGCAAAATAAGGTTTGCATAGAGAGATAGGAGAACAAGTAAGAAGTGAGATGGGAAGAGAGGAGCAAGGGATGTCCAAGTTAATCCCCTGTATCTCCACACATACAGGCCGATGAGCTAATATGAAATATAAACTGTATGTGCTAACAGCTTAAATGGCCCCTTAACCAATAACTCATGTCAATTACCAGCTACCGTTTTTATTGCATCAATCGCTCAGTGCTGAAAATAACATCCTAGCTGTTTGTCATGTCTATGTCCTTCACTCACAGTAAACTCTCTCTCTTTCTCTCTCTCTCTCTCTCTCTCTCTCTTTCTCTCTCTCTCTCTCTCTCTCTCTCTCTCTCTCTCTC
>JAOPJO010000034.1:18791527-18805264 GCA_027123675.1 Molva macrophthalma | reverse complement strand
TGTTTTTTTGTGTTTGTGTGTGTGTGTGTGTGTGTGTGTGTGTGTGTGTGTGTGTGTGTGTGTGTGTGTGTGTGTGCGTGCCTTTGGGTGTGTGTGCGTGCTTGTGTGCCTGTGTGTTCCTAAAGTGTATTTTAATCTCTAGCATCTGCCTACATATTCTGTCCAAGTATCCATTTTTTATTTATTGATACTGATTTGCAGTATTTTTAGTCTCTTGCATAAAAATAGATTTGATTAGAGTCGGGTTTTGGCTAACCTCTACCATGGGGATTTACAGCCATGTGTGTCCCAACAAAACAACTTTTTTCTTCAATCTATTTACAAGTCGGGAACAAGTCATTGAATTAAGAGTTTCAACTACGTAGTACTTTGTATCATACCGGCCATATCCAGTCTATTTGGGCATGGGGGGGGGAGATAAGTGGTTATGCAACTGTACTGTACTTTCTCGTGTACATTTGTCAACCCCCCTCCCCCCCCCCCACCGCCCTACCACGGCCTCTCTGCTTTATTGATTAAGATCAGCATGTGAGAACACACACTTTTGTATTCATTTCTACAATAACAATAACTGGGCGTCTTTTCTTTCTTCATTTTCTTCATTTTCTTCGCCAAGCAGATTTATAATTTAACAAAATTTGGATTGCTATTGATAACGTTGTATATTACTTTATTACACAAACACACACACAGACACATTTAAAAACAATAAATAGCAGTGCATGATTTCTGCTCAAAGTTTGGAAACTTGATATGAAGCTTGAAAATGATTGGCTGAAAATAAGCCTAAATGGTAATCCATATTGCCAAAGAATAGAGATGGACAGTGTTGGATTGGATATGGGACAGACTGGGCACCCATCTTTATACTGTTTTTTTGTACTGTCAACAACTGAAAAGTACATAAAGCCATAGATAATGAGTCTTCCCCTGCTTACATACAATGCAAAAGCAAATGCTAAGCTTGGTTTCTTAAATAAGTAAACAGTGTCTAGATGTGTCCTCATGGCCTATAGAGGACTATGTGGAAGCTAACTAGCAGCTTATCTTTGATGGATGCAGCGGTCCAATTTAAAGTCAACCTTGTAGAAAGCTGGTGATAGATGCTGTTTACTGTTTTCACAAAGCTGCAGTTATCTAAACCGCGCTCACCACCAGACCCAGAATTACAAGGAGGAAATACTGGATCCTGCTGTATCTTGTGTGTGAGTGCAGAAGTGTGCATGTGTGTGCGTCTTCAACTTGATGTTGTGTGTATTTGTATGTGTGGGTGTCTGTGTCTGTCTGTGTGTGTGTAAGGGCACGTGTGTGCAAGTCTGTGTCTTTAAGTATACCTGCTCTCTCTTTCTCTCTGTCTCCCACTCTTTCTCTCTCTCTCTCTCTCTCTCTCTCTCTCTCTCTCTCTCTCTCTCTCTCTCTCTCTCTCTCTCTCTCTCTCCCCCTGTCTCCCCCTCTCTCTCTCTGTCTACCTCTCTCGTTCACCTCTCCAGGGTGGATGCAGGGCAGGAAGAACAGCAGCCAGTCTTCTGTGGTCAGACACAAACGGTGTGTGTCAACTTCGTTTGTGTCAACAACACAGTAAATCCTTCCTCCAGACCTCTGCATCGTTCAAGTTTAGATTCTCCTCATCTCGCCTCAACCAGCTCACTCGGTGTGTGAGCGTTGGCACACCTGTTATATGTTATATAAACCTCTGCTCGCTAGCCCATGGCAATGTTGATGGCTGTGGGTCTGTATATATCTCATCACATGTGCACGCTAAAAAAACTGTTTGTTATTGTTATTCTCAGTTTTACTATGATCCCTCTCTCATTTCATTACAGTCCACACTCCATACAGGGCTGAACAAAACAGAACTTGTTTAGAAATCATCCTTACCCCCCCCCTCCCCAACCACAATTATGTTGCTCTTCAAAGCCTAGCTAGGACGCATTCGCTTCTATTTTTGCTGATTTACTGCAGCCTGTGAAGAAGCAGTTAAAACCCAACGTTTACCCTGTAAAATGCTGTGTTCCTAATGCGTTTCTTTTTTTTAAGAACTTGTTTTGAACACAGAAAGCCAAAATGGCTGTAAATTGGGTGTCAAACTATGTTGGGGCCTTGCCCAACAGCTTGGTTTTCTGGGACTGTAGTCTACCTACTGTGGTACACCCAGACATGTCTGTGTTTATGCTGAAGCATGAGCTTGACCTTGGGAGAAAGTACAGCGCTAGTGGCAACAACAAGTCTTTGTTGAACCCCTATATACTGTAGGTATAGTGGCTAAGAAAGCATATTTGTTCTCTCACAGTGGGCGCAATCAAGAGGAATGTGAAAACAAAACAATAGTGTTTCGTCTATATGCAATGATAAAGAAATATTGTCACAATGAAAGTGTTGGTTTATTGTAAGTTTATACACCATAAACGTTTGGTACGAGTGTTCAAATATTTTTCTGTTTGATTGGCCCGCATCATGCTCTCCATGGCAATGCAAAGACGACTCTGGTGAGGGACTCGTAACATCTCAACCGTTGTTGTGACTCTAAATATTATGTTTACAGACCTACTCGGTAGCATCCGTTGAGTCAGGAAGGCCTAATTGTTGTGTTTTCCGTGCCTATCCCTGCTTGCGTATGAAGAGTTATATAAGAGGCTAACCAAAAAGGGAAAGTTTGCTCATATAAACCCACTTTGGCCTATACACCCACCCACACAGAGATATGTTTTCCAGGACTGCTGGTCTATACGGTGCATGGAATAGTACCCACGGCCAGACGGACAAACGGTAAAAATCAAAACAAGACAACCCGTGAGGAATTATAACCATCATATTAGCAACATGGGTCAGTGGACCATATCCTGTTATGGTGAGCCTAGGAGGGGCACCGGCCCTGCCAGTCTGGCATAGGCTGCCACCTCCTACTCAGCAGCCAAATGATTCAGTGTTTACCAAGTCAGTGAGACTGCCCACTACGACACCATATGCCGTAGTGGCTGCTAGCGACTCACTCGTGGTTTTGGCAACGAGGGCTTTGTTTTCTTCCTGTCGACGGCCAAGTTTCTAAAAGCAGACGCGAGTCCAGACCAAAAGCCAGGCCGCTGAGAGGAGCAGGGCCCAACCTTAGAGCAACCGCTGCCTCGCTGAGGTTGTCTGGCCCTCCACCCCATCCACCCCCTCAGCCTCGAGGAGTCAAAGGGTCCTATTCACTCAAAACACACACTCACCTACTTCTGTCTAGAATAACACAAACCCACATGATCCAGAATTGCAACAATAGGTCGGCGTAGTTCAATTTTGGTCTATTGTGTTTCTATAGGCGACATATAGGTGAAATGCTAGGAGAAACACAAAACCAAACACCAATGCTGAGAATCAGGGAAGAATATGAGATGCTATCTCTGCTCATAAAACAACAACAACAACAATATTAATTAAGACTGGTAACAATATTAATCTTTAATTTGGGTCGACACCCTTTCTTGGCAGCAGTGCCAGTGTTATTTCCGTTCTAAAAGAGAGTGGGCAGAGGGGCAAAGAAGGGGACTAGTGGTTTTGCACACTGCTGGTAAAAATAGAGTTTTATGTGAATCGTAGGTGGCGAGACAGCCAAATTTGGGCCTTGAAATAGTATGGGTTTAAACTTGTCTTGCATCATCAAAACATCTGCGGATGCACTGATTAAATGCTATTAGTTTAAATGTAATTTAATAATTGATGTCTGCATAAAAACAGTAAACATCTGATTACTGAGGACTGATCAGTCTATGAGGTTGAATTTTCTAAGTAGATGGCCCAGATCAATTACCCACTAATGTTCACATCAGACATTCTAGGGTTCGGCTCATTAATAGCAGGACACAAAGTTGTGCTGTCAAATTGCAAAAACTGTTACCAAGTGTGGAATATATATTATCTAACCTTTCAAAAGGTCTATGGCTGGTGTTAGCCTCTTTCATTCATTATTTTGCACCACGTCACCAGGAAAGGCTGGCTCTGCGAGTCTATGGCCGACACATTTTGACAACACTCTGCTGACATCTGCTGGATGATATCGAGTCAGTTACCACAAAGTGTATATGATTAATCAACTGCCCCCTCTTTCCTCGCTCACACAAAAGCAATTTCTTACCTAACAAATAAAGAATGCAGGTATAAACAAAACCGTAAAACAATTTATTAATCAGTACATTGGTAAGTATGTATTATTATTGTTTTACATAAATGTATAGGACATAAGTGTACAGTAAATGCTTTTCTATGGTAGGCACAAACACCCTTCATAAAGAGTTGTGGCACTAAAACATGTTAGATAAATATCATCGTAATACCCTCAAGCATTACTGATATGTTTTGATTTTAATACAATTGGTATAAACATGTTGTAAGCTTAAGTGCTTAACAGTGCAGCGGAACTATTTGTAAGACATGCTATGCGTGTACAGTATAAGACAACCCAACACAACATTTTAACCAAATACCAAGCTATACCAAAATGGATCCTTCAGAATCAAGATAGACCTACCTGACC
The DNA here is from genome assembly GCA_027123675.1 of Molva macrophthalma. Lineage (NCBI taxonomy): Eukaryota > Metazoa > Chordata > Actinopteri > Gadiformes > Lotidae > Molva > Molva macrophthalma. The sequence continues at coordinate 18,800,754 of JAOPJO010000034.1, read as the reverse complement.
CAAAATGCACAGACTTACACCAATAGTACACAGACACCATGTCGACCCAAAAAGCACAATTGAGTGCAACACTTAACATTTTGTCTTATACAAAAAAAATAATATATATATATACAACAACAATGTTTGCAGTGATTTCTCAAGGAGAATGCAGTGATTTATCTGGAAAAGACTGCCAGTCTGTTGTGTAATTTCAACCACGCCTTGTTGGGAGTTGGGAGAACGCGTGTCATCAGACACCGACCGTGATATGAACCAGCATTCTAGGATTCAGTCTGTGTCTTTGGTTTGGCGCGTCGTTTGCAAACAGACGGGTAATGCAACCAGACAGGTAGTGCAACCATTGGTGTGCCGGCGGCGGCGGTGACACTATGTTCTTCTAGCGGGTTTGGCGATGAGCTGTCTCTCCCTCTCCAGCTCCTTCTCGCGTTGCTGCTCTTTTTCCAGGGCTTCCTTCTGCTTCTGTTGCTGCAGCTTCAACGCCCGTTTCTGTGAACGCAACACCCAAGTCTCACACACACTCAGCGAAAGGAATGTGCCGATCGTTCTGTTACTATGCATGCACTGCGAATTAACTAATGGCTGAATATCGCTATGGGTCAAATGACTTCTATTGCATTTTGACGGAAAACAACACATACCTTTAGTTTGGTGGTCTTCTCATGGAGCATCAGCATCTCTTTTCGTATGGTCACAAGCTTGTTGTGATAAATCTTAGCCTCTGTAAACTAGTCAACCCAAAAATAGATTATTTATTTACACTTTTCATTCAAACTAAAACCTTTGAATATATAAAAGGAATGAAGGAATTAAACATACATACGTACGTACATATGTACGTCCATACACACGTACATATACATATACATACGTACATATATACATACATACATAAAATACCAAAGACGGCATACCAGTGAGTTGAGGTCTAGAAGACTGTTGCATTCTCTGAACTTGGTGACTTCCTGATCCAGTGTGTCTAGCAGGACCACTTGGTTCTGTCTGGTCAACACAAAATAAAACAGCATTAAGTGGATTCTCCATTGCTTGACTTAATTAATAAGGCTCCTAAAATGTTTACAGAAATGTGATTAAAAATGAAAAACCTGACTGCAAGACAGCTGTTAATAAACAACCATGCCAAGAAGAGAACACTTAATGATTTATAGCTGTTTGACAACATTAAACTTGACCTTTTCATGTTTAACATTTCACAACAATTTTTTCACACAATCCGGTTGCTCAGGTTCAAAATAAAACATTTTTTGTGTCAAGGGAAACACTCACGTAAGCTCTTGTAGAGTTAATTTGGAGTTCTGTAAATCAGGAAGGTAGTGGGATAGAAGTCCTTCTGTGAGTTTGTCTACAGCTTTTTTGTTGATTATTATCACCTCTTCCATGGCAACCGGTTCGTTCGGAAGTGGCAAATCTTGAGGGGTTTGCTTGAGATCTGGTATAAATGTGGGTAGATCAATCGCTTGTACTCATCCCAGCAGTATCGTAGTCATACATGATGGTAAATGTGTGAAGTTATATGGGCTCCTTAGTTCAAAACAGCATCACTTTAAAGTGTGCAAATGCTTTTAAAAACTGATTCAGGCAGCAGATTATGCGTAGACTACTGTCATACCGTTACAAGAAGGTTCCCTCTGGGTTGGAGGACTGTCATTTTCTCTCGCCTCTTCCTCCATGCTTGTTAACCCTGGCGGTTTGTAAAACCTACATTGAGGAACAAAGACTCAGACAGTTGGCTTCCTTTAAACTCATGACATCACGCTAACAATGATCAGCAAATACATTCATTTCGTCTTTCACCAAACCAAGGTTAATGAAGATTAAAATAAGTATTAGCTTGCTCGAGTTGTATTACAATGTGCATAGCATGTTTAACATAATTGCTATACGCTACGCTACTTTTCTTTAAAAACCCGCTATTTGTAAATAACTTTATTCCCAAATAGCAATATCGTAGTATATCGAGTTTATTGTCTGAAGAAATTAGTATCCTGGGTTACGTACCTTATGAAATATTGACATTAGCGGTAGATAACATCATGTGACTGCTGGCTTCCACTCACATGACTGCTGGCCTCCACTCACGTGACTGCAAGCACACCCCGAACCGTTAGTGACTTCCGGCTTCAGCTCCGATCTAATATGGCTCCGATGTGTATCTGACATGACAACACTCAGGATAGTCTTTAAACAACCCGATGTTTACGAAGCAAGTTCCTTCTGACTGTAAGTGATGCTATTAGCCACATTCAATTGCCAAATGTTAATACCAAAAACGCTAACGCTGCTGTTTGTATTGGCTGTTTGTATATATTTTATGTTAGCTTCCTAGCGTTAGCTTGTTGGAACTTTTCAACTTCGCATACCCTGCATGCAGTCTCGGGTCCAACGGTCGACGTTTGTTTACAAATGTTAACAAATGTGGATGTTTTAGGTTGAGGCAACGTAACGTTGACTTATTGTAAGGACAGGGTGCATTGGATGTACAGTATTCAGTCTTTCAAACGTATTCCACTGGCAGTTGTCAATGGCATTTAGGAATCGAAACTCAAATAAGTTTTGCCGTAGGCGTGAAGGATCTTTTAATTTTTGTCTTATCTTCTCAAATACCAACTTGTCCGGTTTCTTCAAGGTTTCTTCAACGTTGAATGGAATGCAAACGTCCACACGCACCATAGAGCTATGTGAATTATTACTCACTCTCATGAACCCTGTGAAGGCCAAAGGGACACTCAGGACGACCAATTTAATTCCCCTCCGTGCAGACAAAGATGTCGGGTGTCAACTTCATGAACAAAGTGCGCTCCGTCTTCAAGAAGGAGCGCAATGACTGGAACCTCAGTGACACTGCGCCGTTAGACTTCGCGGACGATCTGGACGAGGATGACAGGCCAAAGTTCAACCAACTAAAGGTTGTTGTTGCGGGAGACATGTCGGAATACTCACCAGGGGCGATGTCAAACGGCGTGTCGATAAACACCATGGTGGTGGATGACGATGACTCCCTCTTAGGGTCTTCTTCCAGCCTCGGCAGTCCGGGGTTGAACATGGACCCATGTGACAACTGCAACAAGAAGAGGGAGAGGATCAAACAGAGGAGAGTGATGAAGAAACTCGGCATCGCAGCAGTGTTGTATTTGCTCTTCATGATAGGAGAATTTGTGGGTATGACAACTCAATAAAGCCACTTAAACCCATCATGATGTGGCACTTTGTTAAACTTCTTAAAAGCTTATTATTGTTCATTCATTATTCAAAGCTTTATGAACACCATATTGCCTTTTTGGGCAGTTAGTTAAACATATTCAGAATAGTTGTATCCTATTATATAAAAAAAGGGCTATTGTTAATTGTTTGATGTATATATTTACAATGTGTGTGTATCTCCAGGTGGATATGTGGCTAACAGCTTAGCTATAATGACCGATGCAGTGCACATGCTGGCAGACCTGATAGGCATCCTGGTGTCCTTGCTGGCCCTGTGGCTGTCAGCCAGGCCCCCGACGGCCAGATTCACGTTTGGGCTGCATCGTCTGGGTACGTCTCCTATTTCAGCTCCCCCTCAGCAGTGTCTCCCCTCGCTGCTGTGTTTTATGATGAAGCGACCTAAGACGTGTGCCTCAGGGATGCAGACGGATCGTGTTTTAGAGAGGAAATGTGTGATCAGCAGTGTTCCAAGGTCATCATCTCTCATTTCAGATGCTTTGTAGCAGATAAAGCATGATTAAGATGTGGTTATAAAAGTGTTCTGAAGGATTGTTCACCCACGAACAGAACATGAGCTGGGTTTAGACTGTGGTGAGACAGGTTAGTTTTACCCTAATAAAGCCTCAGCTTGAGCTAGTCCCCAAGCTGAGATTGGCCTCCCCCTTGGTTTGTCGGTATCATGTGTTTCAAGAGCCCTGCCCTTTATCAGTCCCATTACACTCTCGCACTAAGAATTTCAGCAAGTTTGCAAGCTGTGACCTGCAGTGTGCGGTCTACTCATCAAACAACAGATTCAGGAAGTGAAATCACTTTAACAAATCCTTCAATGCCAAGACTTTGAATTTATGTCTTTATCATGACATTACAAAAAACATAGTACCTCTCTGATATTCTAGACTTCTATCGCAGTGTCCATAAACTAAACTGACCTGCAAAAAACAACATAACCTTTAAAAACCATAAATGTTTTCTGACTACGCCTCGACGGGTAACTCATTGTTTTAAAGGTCAACAATACATTTAGCTGCTTCTTTTGTATCCTTCCTGTCGAACAACCCACAGCTTAACTCCCATTTGAAAGGCATGAAATGCATATCTGATTTTGGCTGTCATCGTGTGACTGCAGAGGTGGTGTCGGCGGGCATCAGCGTGCTGCTGATCTACATCCTGACCGGGGTGCTGCTGTACGAGGCCGTGCAGAGAACCATGCAGCCCGACTTCAACATAGACGGAGACGTCATGCTCATCACGGCAGCGGTGGGAGTCGCTGTCAACCTCATGTAAGAAACACACACACACACACACACACACACACACACACACACACACACACACACACACACACACCACACACACACACACACACACACACACCAAAACACACACACACACACACCAAAACACACACACACACACACACCAAAACACACACCAAAACACACCCACATACACACACACACACACACACACACACACACACATACACACACACACACCACACACACACACACACACACACACACACACACACATACACATACACACACATACACACACAAATAGTAAATGCTAATCACTTTGGTAAGTATGGTATACATTTCAACAGTGTAGAAGGGTCAAATGGAAAATGCCTGAATGTTAATCCTAAATCACTTGCTGGACGTCTTGCCTCAGAACAATTTGCAACACAAACATGTTTGGCAGCAATTGTAAATCTTTGAGATTACAACCTTGTTAAAACACAACAAGAGCAAATTACCCTTCAAATGAACATCTGTGCCCCATATCAGGAAAGGCTTCCTAATTAGCGGGCATTAAAGCACTCTTATGAAAAGTGCTTATACCATGCTATTAGATGATTCATTGTATTAATTTATTGATCCTTTCTTATTTTAGTCTAGCCTTTCCGGAAATTATAATTAAAATGTTATCCACAAGCCATGTTGCTCATGTCGATACCAATGGACAGCTCACAACCCACACAGTGTATCTTCTGTATTCACCCTCCATCCATGCTGTTTACAATGGAGAGGCCAAGAAACATTACAACCATCTGATTTCAGACACACACACACACACACACACATACACACACACACGGGCACACACACACACATACACACACACATGGGCGCACAGACACACACACACACACACACACACACATGGGTACACACATACACAGACACACGTACATAAACACACACACACACAAACACACACACACACAAACACACAAACGCACACATAATCACCCAGCACCACCTGTCCCCCACTCCCAACAGCAGGGTGGGGCCCGGATGAGGGCCACAAATAGAAACATGTGAAGATGAACAGAGAGAGAGAGGAAACACTTTACAATAAGGTTATATTAACTCACTATTAATAAACATTAGTTAATCACATAATAAGCATTAAGTAAGCGTTAATCAACAGTTAACTTATGTTCTAGTAATCATTTACTATATATATATATAGACAGAGAGAGAGAGAGACAGAGAGAGAGAGAGAGAGAGAGAGAGAGAGAGAGAGAGAGAGAGAGAGAGAGAAGGAGTAGTAGAGAGGAAGAAAGAGAGGGAGAGAGTAGAGAGAGAGAGTGGGTAAAAACAACTCATTCTATGGCCTATAGTCCCAGGAAGTAATTTGATTAACCCTATATCGACAATTATTACATTATTTACTATCATAGCCTTACTTTTTCACTGTATCTACACATTTTCATTTGTATTATATATATATATACATCTGCTTCCTGTAGGTCCAGGCTCTAAGCTTGGAGAATATAATGAAAGATGTTTGGGTCGGTTTATCCATCAGTTCCTCTGTAATTCAGCAGCTCTACTCGTCCTTCTGTGCTAACGAACTGACGGCTCAGCGGCTACCTATACCCAGTACCCCAGAGCAGGAGACTGATGACAGGGACTGGAACTAACAAGGGTTGTGATTAGGAGGAGAAAACTATTTCTCGGGTTGACTTCTGTGGACGCAGCAGTTCCACTGGCTGGGAGTGGGATGTGTGTGTGTGTGAGGGGGGTCCAGACAGACTGGGGAAATCCAAAGCAGTGTAAAAATAAAATGCTGTGTAAAAGAAAATGTTGAAAAGCTAACACTTTCTATTTTGCTAGAAAATGTGTATGTGTTACTAGTTTGAAGCTAAAAAAAAATAGAAAAATAGAAAAAACAGCAGAATAATGTAGCTTAGCATGCCAACATTTGACACCTGTCTTGGTTTTGACGCTTTGACCACTATTCCATTACATAAAATGAATTATTTGAAATATATCACTTTGACACGCAATGGTCTTACCCATAGACATAAATTCATAGATGACGCATTAACTGCTACGACCCGTTACTGGGAAGCATCAACGTCGCCACCATATTGGAGAGGCCAAGACTGGCCTGATAACAAATACAAACGAAAGATAACAAATACAAATAAAATATAACAAATACAAATAAACGGGGGAGCAGCGAGCTTTCTAGATAATAAGCTCTATAATGTTCACATTTCTCAACTGATCATCGCTGCTAGATGCTCAAGAAGGGACTGTGTATCAACGTGATGCTGACATGAACTGAATTATTTAAGTGGTGAAAAATAAGGAATTTTCACAAGGAATTTCAAAAACTCAAGAATGGATTTGGTTTATTTTTTGGCAACGTTGACGTACGATCCAAATGCCAATGCGGGTCTATGTATATATGTCTATGGTTGCATTATTTCTAATGACACTGTTTTGCATAATAACAGGATGATTTATGAATGGTACTTCATTCATTTTGGCCGTAGGCAGCAAAATAATTGAAAAAAACAACTATATATCTAGAAGCCGCAAAAATCCAACATCATTTTGGTAAGTCTATAGTCCTCATCCTGGATAATGATAGATTCCCAGGGTGTAATCATCCCAATCACACAACAGACAGGGCTGTTATGTTGATCAAACTTTGCATGGAAGTTCCCATTTCTGCGAGCTTGTTTACATGGAAGATATGCAAGCTTTTAGGTCTTGTTTATGCGCTGTGAAGGCGTGAGGAACAATTGACTCCAAGATCAAGAGCCGTCAATCCTAAATCACTGCTGCTGGGAGGGCTGTGGCCGAGTCGCTGGTGGTTAACAAATGACAAAGAAGAGGACTTTTGCTTTGATATGGTTGAGGTTGGTAAAATGATCCTCTTTGTTTTTAGGTACACATCATGGGAGGGAGGTTGTTTGTGTGAATGTTTGAATTATATGTGCACTTGCTTTCATCGTGATGGTTGAGACAAACATAACTAGGGTCTTTTCCTGTGGAGTAATTCTTCGCGCTGGTATTTGTTTTACATTCCCAGATGTTTTTCAGAATAATTTTCTCACACACAATCTGACAAACCATCTTTATGGCCAGGATGAGCTTGTGATGAATCCAGCACAGACCCCCAGATAGAAACAATATCTTATCCTACTCATATCCAGACGGGGGTCCGCACATGGCCTAAACCAATGATTAGCTTTAATGGACACCTTTATCGTACTCTCCAGCATACTAGTTGATAAGATCAACAATTACACACGTCCTTGTGATGTCATCAAAATCTCAACCTCCCATCACATAGAAGGCGTATTCCACCCTCCGTAAAAGACAAGAAAAAAACAATCTATTAGAAATGTTCAGATTTGCATGACGGAAAAATACCAGAAGACCAGCACGGTCTGGTTAAAGGATCAGGTTGAGCAGATGTTCTCCATGCTGGTCCAGTGGGAGCTGGAAGCAGCATTTAGTGAAGGGAGCTGCAGCTTATCAGTTTAAAGGCCCCAAGTGGGGGAGGATGTTCCATTTGTCAGAGACATAAAAAGGCGGAACAGATTTTCATTGCGGTGGAGCTCGTCCATCATGTCACGCTATTGCAGGTGAGACAGTGGTCATATATGCAGATATGATATATCTTGTTGTTATTCACTGGCTGTTTTTTTTCCCAGTGTTTCGTTGAACAATGCACATATTTGAAGATATTTCAACTTCCTTTTTTGTAAACATTTATCAATTATCTTAGCAACGATTTCAAGTTATTTCTGCCTCTTGCGAGGAACTCTTTATGGCGTTTACAAATAAGATGGAAGATGATTTGATGTCTAAGTGGAAGTTTCCATTTTAAATCTGTGATTTGGAAATCCATGGTAGTTTACAGATCAGGGTGACTCTTGGCACCTTTTAAAATAAGTGTTGGTTGCCAATCTACACAGGACTTCACATTTTTGGATTTAGTAGAACTGCTGAAAAGCGTAAATAAGGGAATCTTCAATATTAACAGCAACTATTGGAAACCATTCCCCCAATATTAAACTTTATTGGTTTGGCAGTTGGTCTTCCAGCAGGGCTTGCTGTGTTGAGGTAGTTGACACACTGTCTAGTAACGTTCCCACTGTGCCTGTAACATCTCAGCAGACATTATGGAAAACTGAGGCAGGAACGTCCAAAACTCATACAACAAGCCCCGCTTTGATGACAAGATCATTTTAGTATGTACTCCAATACCTTTTCACACTGGATATACATAGAATTAAAGGATTTACAACATTTACACCTTTCTAATATATAGTTCTAATAAAAAACATCCATGAGAAGTTTTTTCATTCCCACCTGAATTTGTCAAAACTGGCAAGAAAACAAGCAACTCTAACGCAATTCATCACAGATCTTACCATCCAACCCAAGCAGATCCAAAGCCCCTAACCGTTGTTAGTTTTCCATAACGCCAGGAAAACCCTTTCCCTTGAGGACCTTGTTCTTTAGCAATGAAAACCTGTGTGTGTGCGCGTGTGTATGTGTGTGTCTGTGTGTGTGTGTGTGTGTGTGTGTGTGTGTCTGTGTGTGTGTGTGTGTGTGTGCGCGTGTGTGTGTGTGTGTGTGTGTGTGTGTGTGTGTGTGTGTGTATGTGTGTGTGTGTGTCTGTGTCTGTGTGTGTGTGTGCGTGTGTGCGTGTGTGTGTGTGTCTGTGTGTGTGTGTGTGTGCGTGTGTGC
>JAOPJO010000034.1:18773782-18789016 GCA_027123675.1 Molva macrophthalma | reverse complement strand
GTGTGTGTGTGTGTGTGTGTGTGTGTGTGTGTGTGTGTGTGTGTGTGTGTGTGCGTGTGCGTGTGTGTGTGTGCGCGTGTGTGCGTGTGTGTGTGTGTGTTTCCAGTGGCCTCCAGTGCCAGTAAGTGGGAGGACGTGCAGGCCAAGGCGCGTCATCTGATGCTCCATACCTACAGTGTCTCCCGGTGCACAGTGCAGGTGCAGACGCATAGACAGAGAATGGCCCACACCTGCACACACTGCACACACTCTTCCAGTGCCTGAACACACGCACACACACACACACACTTGTAGATTATAGATACATTAAACAATACATATCATGCAGCCACCAGGCAGAGACTACACAACAAATGGCCCATGACCGGCCATGACGTTGGTACATGACTGTCACAAGGTGTCAGGTAGTCAGAAAACTACAACACATGTAGAGTCAGTCGGATGGGCCGCCCTCGGATGCATATTTGTATTTAGCGTATGGGCGGGGCCTTCCAGAGTGTAGTGTTGTGGTTCTGCGATGCAGCTGCAGGGGGCGCTTTAAATCACCAGTAAAGCCTCGGTCATTTGTGAAGGGCTCTGATAGCCATTTTCCTTTTTGTATGCAACAGTTTGATTCTCAGCAACTGATGTCACTGACATGTCATCAGCTTTTTACCGTTTAAGTCAGCCCGGAGGGGGGAGGTTGGTACGGTTGTATTTTTAAAGTTTTATCTGACTAAGCATGATTCCCAAGTAATATCTCATATTGCATAATAATTACTTACAACACTAATTTTACTCTTTTTTTTTTTGTTTGTTTGTTTTAAAGTTGTGTCAACAGCAATGACTAATGCCACACGATACAATATTGTGAAATGACCCACAACTTCCAGCCTTTTGTTAATGCAAGCTTTGCCAAAATATTAAACTGACCCATGTTATCCCATAACTACGTTTGGCAGTGTAGAACAGGCAGCTCTGAGTGACAATCAAAGTGTGGCACACTTTGAATCTGGGTTCAGGTCACTCTGCACATGGATTTTAACGTTAATGTCATGCACTTTCTACGGTATATCATACGACCAGGTTGGTACTACTGCACTGCAGTATTTTCATGGGGGTCAGTATACCCGAGCCCTCTTAGGGTTCTTGATTCAGCCTCATTGCTCTTGTGTTAACCAGGGTCAAACAGCACTGGGTTTTTAATATGTTAAAATTGCCAAGTTTTATCAATGCTGGAACATCTCTAAAATTAGGTTTTTAATGTTTTTAGGTCGCATGCTCTTACAACCTCTTCGGCGGTTGCTTCTTCGCACAATTGATCTTTTTTTGCACATTCCATGTGTTTTTTAACCCATTTAGATGGTACGGTTACATTTGCTTCTTGTAAAAGCCTTTCAGTCATGCCTCATGATTTATTTTTATTCTCTATAGTACCCATGAACTCTAACGTAAATAAATGATTGTAAATGCAACAAAAACTCATGGTTGATGTTTCTCTATTCTAAACACTAGAGGGAGCAGTATTACTGAAGTTCACAGACATGCATACAAAAAAACCTGAGTATTGCACAAATGCATGACCATGACATCATTTTTTTTATATGATCTCTGAAGCTTTGACAAGGGGACCATTGTAAATGCTCTACTTCAGGAGATGCATGTCCTTATTCTAGTTATATGAGACAAGGAAAAACAATCAAGGTGGCTGGGTTTGGCATAAGAGCTCTTCAGAAAAAGACACTCCTCTCCACTTGCATTTAACAGAAATAATGGTACATGTGAAGCATATACGGAAGCATATACCCTTGCCCTCTTGCCTTGAACCAGTAGCAATAAAGGGAGTCTTATTGTTGTATTTATACAACAGTATACAGTATTTACTTACTCTTAGTCTTCGTTAATATGTAATGTCGGTTTTCATAAAGCTCTTCATCGTTCAAGCACAATTTGTATCAATGCCTATAATGCCATCGTAGCTTATGCTACATGGAATATAGTTACATGATTAGAGGAAGGGTAGGCAATTTATTTTAGAAGCAGAGTGGGGAGGGGACGTTTCTGCTGTGTTTAGTTTCAAAATCTTGCCCTCTTCTGCTCTTTTGAACCCTCAAACACCCCTACAACCCTACAGCACCTTTTTAACGTGATTAAAAAGGTGCAACGATGAAAGGATGATGCAGAGACAAACGGCCAAAAGGTTGCCTCCGCCCAGTATTCAAACTGATCAACAGATAGCACTCAAGTCAAACGGTGATACTGATCTTCTCCATTTTAAGATTGGAGATTAGGCCAGTAAGAGGATTTTCTATTGGTAGTAAATGAACAACAAACCCCTGGTGGGCAAGTGAGTGCACTTACACTCCCGAGTTGGAAGTACTGACTAGAGCTGCTCTCAGCTAATGGGGATCCCTTCAATAAACAACGTGTACAGCATGGACCATCTGTAGATCCGTAGAGCCTAGCCCAAGCTGAAGACAACTTCATAGAATAAATCATAGATTTAGGTACAGTAGGTATGTATTTTTGGGGGGGTTTTGGTTATTTGAATCTGGCTGTGGTGATGACTGGACCATTTTCTTCTTAACTAAATCATTGGTCCCATGAGTCCTTGCGGAAATCCAGCAAAGAAAATAGCTTTTTTTCTGACAATTATTTTAATTTTGTTGTATTACATTTACATTTTATAACAAATGACGGGAAAAGGAAGGATAATCTACTTGGTGAGGCTCTTAACGTGCTCCAGCTCTGGAATGGGCCTCCACTGCTGGTTTATGGTGTGTAGCTGCATAAAAACAAGGTCAATAACACGGTGTGATTCATATATGGCTACGACATTCTCAAACAAGCAAATATTTTATCACAGGAGCGGGTTTATGGCAGATGTAGCACAGACTTTGCGTGTATCAACACTGACGTCATCATCGGCCGAGTGAGAATTAGTGATAGCTGCCTGAGTGACTCAGCAGTTTTTGATTGGCCTGTTGCTTTTTTTTTTTATGCAATAGTGAATTGGCAGATTACATTGACATGGATTTAAAATTAATATCTACCTTCGATTCAGTATACTTACCTTTTGTGGTTTTGATGGATCCAACCGCTCCCATGGTTCCGGGTTACTAGTCTTGTTTAAACTTAAAAACAAAAAAATAATAATAATAAAATAAGCTTTTGGATAATTGCAATATTATCCAAAAGCGTTGAAGACTGGATATATTGATATATTACATTGTGACATTTGTTATTTTCATTATTGTGAATAATTACAATTTAGAAAATGAGAAGGCTGTCTAAAAGCAAATAAATAACTCACATGACATCAGGTTTGGTGAAAAGGAAGTATAAGGAAACAGCTGGAGCACCTAAGGCAGCAAATGCCACTATGCCGACCAGAGGAATCAGCTAGGAAACAGCAACAGGAGCCGATGAGCATCAGTGTTGACATACACAGACGCATTACATGAAATACATATCAAATAGTACAAGTTCCAAACAAAAAAACTGCAGACAACCAACCTCCTTTCTCTTCCTCAACATTTGGATTATTCCAGACATTTTTGTCTTTTTTTGTCTTCAGAACCTAAACAACATTACATTTCACTATGTTGTCATTGCAAGGATATAATGTGATGTCATGTCAGCATCCATCAAAATTGCAGGCGCAGGTTCTGTGTGTAGCTGCATGCGTCAGGTCTCACCTGTTGCGGGGGTGTCTTGATGATTCAGAATGCAGCTCAGTTGTCTGATGTAGTCTACACTAGCGACGCTACGAGCGCCCAGGCACGTCCACACACACACACAACTTCCCGTCTGGTAAGTCAATGGTGGAGGCTGATACTAAATACGATTGAACTTGGCTCGTGTTCAACCTTTCTCTCAGTTAATACTGCCCTCTTCTGTCCCTGTTGGTTAAATGTGTCATGTTCTATTTGATTAAGGTTATAATGATTTCAGTGTTGTAGACAAAATGGTCACTGGATTGTTCCTACACATCTAGCGTGATGGTCGGGGTGAATTCCGCATAACTTGTCTCAAACATGAATACAATTGTTTGTAAGATGGCAGGACAAATGAGAGACCGCTTCGAGGGACACATGTTGTTGACTTTATTCCAACAAGGAAGTACATAAAATCATATCAAATCTCACTCGTCACGAGAGCGGAGTCTGATATGTGTGGATCTGTTGGGCTGTGAGGGAGGGGCTCATTGTGTCCAGAGACTTCAAGAAGTTTGTGTGTTTAATGGAACATGCGCCCATGCCCTCGTCTTGAAGAGTCAATAGAGCGGCCTGCAGAATAAGGGAATCGTTTTAAAAGTTATAAAGTAATTAAAAAATAATATAGGATTCAAATGATAAATTGGAGGTGTGGGAATAGTAGAAAGAAATACACATAAATGACGATGCAGCATTCTTGGTGCAGAACAACCTACCTCTTTGCATAGTTTTTCCAGGTCTGCTCCAGAGTAAAGCTCTGTCTTGGCAGCCAGTTCCTCCAAACACACATCATCGTCGACAGGCATTGTTCCTGTGCACACCCTCAGGATGGCAAGGCGAGCCTACAGACACACACATTATTATACAGTATTATTTATTATTACACATATGAAACATGTTGTTGGGCTCCTCATATCAATACATGTCTACAGGCAATATGGCAAAGTGAAAGAGTGCTTCTCTAAATCCAACAGGGTAGGATTTCGGACATCTCCAAAAACAAAGAAGTTATTGGTAAAGAGAAGAGAAACTGCTCCGAGATCCCTTACCTCTCGGTCAGGTGGAGGGACATATATGATCTGGTCTAGTCTTCCAGGCCTTAGGAGCGCGCTGTCCAGGGAGTCTGGTCGGTTTGTAGCTGCTACGATCATCACGTCTTTGTTGCAGACCTCTTGGTAATCCAATTTCTGTAAAAAATAAATAAGACACTCAATGAACCTCATGATCACATCTGCATTTGATTAAAAAAATATATATATTTTTTTATTTTATTTGTATGACCTGTTGATTCGTAGGACTCTCCTCCACCCCCTCTGCCTGTAGAACCCTCTCTGTCCCTCTTCTCTCCAAGGTCTTAAAGCCCACCCCGTCCAGCTCATTCAGGAGCACGGAAAGGAGGCGAGTCTGCACGCTGTTAGGCGACTGACTGCCGGACCGTGAGCCAATCACAGTGTCAATCTCGTCAAGGAACAGGATGCAAGGGGTGCAGGCCCGCGCCTGCTGAAACAGCTACACACACACACACACACAGGTAAATAACCGACAGCGAAATGCAGACCGCATGCAGAGAGGTGATGCGTTAGGGAGACTGATGGGTACCTGTGCGAGAGCCCTCTCGGAGTCGCCCACGTAGGGAGAGTAGAGGTCGGCCCCGCTGACGGATAGGAAGGAGCAGTGGGAGGCGGCGGCCGCGGCCCTCACCAGGGTGGTCTTGGCACAGCCTGGGGGTCCGTAGAGCAGCACCCCCCGCGGACGACTCAGGCCCAGGCGCATGAAGGCGTCGGGGTGCTTCATGGGCCACTCAATGCTCTTGATGAACGAAACGCAAGTTAAGCACAGAGTATTAAACACATACATACACATACATGCTTACTCAGAGGTGCAGTCATCTGGACAGAAAGAGTGGTCTTCATAGACATTCTTTGACAAATGTACAAGACCAGATACAAAAACTCCTACTTGGTGAAAATATAAATACAGCACAGCTGGCAGGAGGGTTTATATCAGCATGTCACAGGGAAAGAAATGGTTCCTTATGAAAAAGATGGAATGCAAGAGTCATATAGTCGCATATGTCATCGATTGTGTGTATGTATCTTTGTATTGTACAATAAGTCTATGCATTGAATATTATCATTCTGTATATATATGTACTTACATTACATTATCTACACATTTATGTACATATTTATTTCCATGCTTTGGCAACACTTTTTTTCCTTTAAATGTCATGCCAATAAAGCTTTATTGAATTGAATTGAATTGAGTGATCCAGAGAGAAAGATAATTTCCTTGTTGGTGTTCAAGAGGCCACCGTCTCGGTGTCTATTGAGTAATTCTAATTCCTGAAACCTCAGCAGTTCAACAGGCCATATCGGAGCATGTCACAGCATACCTGTATGAGTTTCAGTTTGACGTCTTGCAGTCCTCCTATCTGCTCCCATGAGACCGGAGCCAAGTCCGTCCTGCCCAGGCTGCTCCGCAGACAGGAAGGAAGCACTGTCTTCACTGCTTGCTGGAAGTGACTCATATCTATTTCCTGCCCACCAGATCTCTGCAAGGCCTCAAAGGAAGAATCACAAGAAAAATTCCTTGTTTTTTTTTTTTAATCCGCCCTCTGTAAGAAACAAAGGGTACTTAGTTTTGCGCTTCAATGCGTTTCCCATTGCGTACCTGCGCGTCCTGTCGGATGGCGCACATGGCCGCCTCTCTGCACAGGGCTCCGAGGTCCGCCCCCACGTATCCAACAGTTCTTTGGGCAAGCTCGGCCATGTCCACGCTGGGGGCCACCGGCATCCTCTCACACAGCACACCCAGGATGGCCTTCCTCTGCTGCAGGGTGGGCGCTCCGATGATCACCTGAGGCAAAGAAATATGTTTTTTATTTATGTACTGTTGGACACCGTCTTTTCTGACACTGCTGTAACGTAGTCAGAGCAGGGTGACCATTCTTATTATATAGTGATTAAACCCTTTAACGTTGTTTTTGTTAATAGTAGTAGTAGTAGTAGTAGTGGTATTGGTACTAGCACTACATTTAGTAGTAGAAGTATAGTAATAGTAGTAGTAGTAGTAGGATTAGTAATCCAGAGGACAGAGTCCCTGTATCTTTGGTCTCCACACCTCTCGGTCGAACCTCCCTGGCCTGCGCAGGGCGGGGTCCAGGCTGTCCGGCTGGTTGGTGGCTCCGACGATGAGGAAGCGATCTGACTGGTTCATCCCGTCCATCAGGGTGAGGAGCTGGGCCACCACGCGGTTCTCCGGTGCAGACGAGCCCGTCCTCCTCGGACACAGGGAGTCCACCTCGTCCAGGAACAAGACGCACGGGCCCTCTTCTGCCTCGGCCCGGGCCCGCGCAAACATGGCCCGCAGCGCCCCCTCGCTCTCGCCGGGCCGCGACCCCACCACCTGCAGAGAGAGGTTGTTACCAAGCTGGTTGAGTTGCATTTCATATTGGTTTACATTTGAATGACTGTTTTCAAGTTCTACCAAAGGGAGGCACCAGCTCCTACCAATAATCCTGGAAGTTAATTCCACTAGCCTAGCTGTGTGGTCATAAAAAGAAATGTGAACTTGAACATTGTCATGTAATATTACTACATATCACAGCAATGTATGCAGTGATGAGTGAATGTTTAATTTCAATAATCCTTACCTCTGGTCCCCTGACCACCACTAGGCTGGCCCCCACCTCCCCCACCACTCTGCGCACCAGTTGGGTCTTCCCCACGCCGGGAGGCCCGGCCAGGAGCACCCCCCTGGGGCAGGACACGCCCAGGGATCTCAGGGTACCCGGGTAGAGCAGTGGAAGCTCCAACATCTCTCGCAGGGACGCACACACCTACAGCAAGGTGCAAAGGACAATAGAGACAAGTGTTACATAAAAAACGTTCTCAATGTTGATTATGGTTTAAATTTTAGCACACTATATTTGTTCATAATGGTGAAATGAAATGTGATGAACAATAGTAAAATAACTTGAAGTCACAACTGTTTATTTGCAGAAGCCTTTTGCATTCAAGCTCAATCTTAAATGGGGCTCACCTATCTGCCTATTTGACATTTTGTATGTCTAATGCCACTGACCTCGTCCAGCCCACCCAGTGGATCCAAGGGCTGGTCTCGCAGCTGCCCTTGGAAGTGTCTTTGTGTCTGGGTTCCCACTAGGTCCACGCTGGTCTTGGCTGTGACCAGTCCAGCATCAGCACAGTCTGGGCTGACTTCCTCAACGACAACGTATTTAATTTCTGCATCCCAATCCTCAACGTTGATGACGTGTTTCTTCCGCACGTAAACACCTTTTATCATGTCCTTCACAAGTTCACTGATGATGTGTGGAGGCGTGTTTTTCCTAAAATCTACACTCTGGACAACCACAGTGACCTTAATGTGTCTCAGTTTGGAGCAGGTTAGAGGTGTGAGCTGACTGGGGCAGAGGGAGAGCTTAAGAGATGGTTGAGCTATCAGATTTGGAGAGACACATTTCAGATCGAACTGAATAAAGCCTTCGGTCACGTCACTTCTGGGCCAGGCGGTACATAGGCATGTTCCACTCGCTATAGACACAAGCAGAGGAGAGCCCAAATTGAGTCCATGGGTTGACATCAAGCCTAAGCCCATTCTGCATCTTTGACTCCCACGATCTGCTGAATCCTGGGTTAAAACTCGGAGAGACATTCTTCGTAACTCGTCAGAGTTCACTAATAACACAAAAGTCAGAGAGACCACATTGTTGATTAGCTGAAGCGGTAAATAACGTTATAACACTTGTATTTGCGGTATCAAGTCTTAAAGTCAACCATACAACTATGTGTTGTAGTTTGTCCTTAAAACGTTGAAGCTAACCTCGCAAGTTGTAAATCGGGACAACCACTGTAAAATGCTCACCGGCAGATGTGTTTAAATCTGAAACTGTATAATGATGTTGTAGTATGACACTTTTAATCACAGTGGATACGTTTCGAGTAAAAGCCGACGGTAAAAGCATGGCGACTGTTTACAAAAATACATGTGTCTTGAAAAAGTCGATGGCCAACCAAAACAATTTCCTGGCCTGACGATGACAGCACGCCCAGTATAGATTACAAGCCCAGCATATACAGCAATTGTAAAAAAAAACAACGACAATCTTTATTACGGTACTTTGGATAGCACATAAAGTATTTTATTATAATAATAAAATGCTATTAACCAAAAGCATGCCTTACTTCGTATTCTACGAGGCCTGTAAAACGAAGGGTGCAGCTATAGCCGCCCATCAACATGTTGGTCGTAGTACATAGTAAATTATGCCGCGATCCATGCGTGTAGATTTTATGATCGGCTTTATGATAATACTTATTCCAGATATGCAATAAGCCATTTTAAACTTGTCCACATAATATTTCAATATTTTACTATTATTTGTCAGATTGCAATACATATTTTTCCTCTCTAATAACTGCCGATTGGAAAATATATATTTTTCGGCTTAGTTTTAGTCAACTACTGTATTTGGTCTTGGCAACTCATATAAGAATAAAAAATGTTGGTATCCACCGTAGGATTTACATTCCACATTCAGTCATAATAACCATAACCTAAAGCTCATCGAGCGCACCTAAATTAATACATTTCATACATTAATCGTATAAATCATAAATATAAGGAAGAAATTCGAGGTTAAAATAGTTTTGAATGCGCCATGACTCTTTGGCGTCACCTTGTGTACAGGAAAAATAAATGCCACACACATTTGACCTACAATGCTTTTGCATTCAGCTCTGAATATATAGTTCATTCAATATTTCTAGTTCATGGGACATTTACGTTTCAGTTTTTCACGTTTTTTTTAACGCATGTCTTATGTGATGAGCCACTAGTAAATTAAAAAACGAACTATATGTTTAAAAAGCAATTTCAACAACCTACTTGTATACATTTTCGTCACTGATTAAAATCACGAAAAGGTTTAATCACGTGTCACTCTAGTGATAGTCAAATAATGCTGCGATATCCAAGTCGACTGTTGTGAAGGTCATCCTTACAGGCAAACAACAGGGCAGGCTTGATATTGGTCAGGTGATCTAGATGTGACACTTGTTGGATACTGAGCAGGAAAAGTTTGGCTGGCATGCAAAACTTATTGTTCAGACTAGTCTGATTGACGCTATAAACCTGTGATATTATGAAACTTGAATTATTTGAATTAGTAACGTAACAAGGGAGCATACTCACCAAAAGTATGCGTGGATTTAAGAATTCATTAATGGATTAATAAATAATGGGTGCCAAAAACTGTAAAACACTGCAGATTGATAGTGCAGTGTGTGTGTGTGTGTGTGTCTGTGTGTGTGTTGTATGAGAGAGAGAGAGAGAGACAGAGAGAGAGAGCGAGAGAGACTGTGACAATATGTTAAGCTTTGTTTAGGTCTAACGAATCCACAACTTTTAAACTGATCTCTCTCTGTTCTTCCCCCCTTCTCCCACCCAGCAAACAGAGGGCTGTTTTGGCACAGACTCCCCAGCGCCGTCATATTCCAAGATCTCGCGGAACAAATTTGTAGTGTGTAATCAACCCTGGTGCCAGTATATGTGTCGTGTCCTGCAGGGCTGAAATGTCACTTGGCTGTCACTAGGTCCCAGCGACTGTCTGTGGGAGAGAGTGAGTGACTGTGTGTGTTGAGTAGCCTATATATACTTATTTGTGTGTGTGTGTGTGTGTGTGTGGATTAGAGAACAGAGTGGAAGGGATATAACGTCCTCGGTGCTCTGACTGTCTGTGTGTGTGTGTGTGTGTGTGTGTGTGTTTATATTCAGGAGCCAGCGGGTTGACAGTGCTGAGCGTCGGAGTAGGAACTGGTCAGCCATGTCGAGGCTAGTGCGTTGCGTCTGCACCTCTTCTGCCACGCTGCTCCAGCAAGGCGTTCGATGGAAAGTACCTTCAGGGAAGAGGGCCTTCAGAACCTTCCCTGCTCTGTGGGACCTCAAGGCCCCCCAAGGTAGGAGCTGACCATAACCTTCCAGCACGCCTGCTAGAGGACAACCGTCCCTGTTTTTTTCTTGGGCTGGCTTACGGTTCTCCCGGCTTTGACTGCGGCCTAGGAATCCAAGCATTAATTTTAGGAACAGTTCTGGTCTTCAGAATCTTGCTGAAGATGGTAGCTCACTAGAGGAAAGCAGTGCTATATTTGGTCGCCTGCCATGCATTGTGCTCCACTGTCTCCAGCTGCTAAAGAGTGAAAGCAAGGAGAGGTCAGATAAAGGTGAACGTGGGTCTGGTGTCTCTGTTGTCGAGGTGTGTCCTCAGGCACCGCTCCTGAGTGTCAAGGTCATTCGCTGGGAGCTGGTCACACAGTGGTCCGTGTGTTTTGTATACGTTTTACCATTTTTACTTTTCCACCATGAGCACGCCTGAGAGTGCAGGCCTCTCTGGTAATGTTGGCTGGTTGGCTGCCAGCCAAGCGGCTGCTAATACCGTCTCTACGGCGGCGAGGTCAACACACCGTGTATGGACAGATATGTGAAATCTGACACTGTTCCTATGCCTCAGTGCATGCATGCATGCATGGTCCCCTAGTAAAATGGAGAACATGTGGATATATAGTTATTCGGAGCTAACTGTTGCCTGAAAACTTAAATATGTATATTGTTCTGGTGTTATGCTACAGTTCAATTTGAAAATCCTGAGTAAATTTGAGCAAGAGTTATTTCTTTAAATCTCTGTTGATAACGCAGTGCCATGTTTGTACTGTAGACTCTGGATATTCAAGTGTGTGTGTTTGTGTCTGTGTGTGTGTGTGTGTGTGTGTGTGTGTGTGTGTGTGTGCATGTGTCTGTGTGTGTGTGTCTGTGTGTGTGTTGTCCTGATGTCTGAATTCAGGGGTCCTGTATAAGGACCTGGTGGTAGGAGTTCCTAAAGAGACGTTCCACAATGAACGGCGCGTGGCCCTGTCCCCAGCGGGGGTCCAGGCGCTGGTCAAGCAGGGCTTCCAGGTGCAGGTGGAGAGTGGCGCCGGAGAAGAGTCCCAGTTCTCTGACCTCCAGTACAAAGAGGCCGGAGCCTCCATCACAGATACCCAGGGGGCCTTCAGCTCAGACCTGGTCCTCAAGGTTAGAGGAGTGCCAGTCGCACCTGCCATTCTGATGTGATCAAGGGCTGAGTGCTTCGTGTGCTGTGCAAATAGGTTTTCTTACAAGGTTAATATGTTACATCAAACAATAAGACCCTATGCAAATTTTGCATTGAGCTTGAGACTTGAAATTGGAACGCAGAGACCCATGTACCTCTTCATTAGAAGAAAAAAAAACTGCCTGTCTTCTATTGTCAAGCCTATCTGTGTAATACCCCAGGTTCGTGCGCCTGGGTTGACTGAGATTGATCTCCTGAAACCTAAGTCCACACTGGTGAGCTTCATCTATCCAGCTCAGAACCCTGAGCTGATGCAGAGGCTATCAGAGAGAGAGAGCAACGTGCTGGCCATGGACCAGGTGCCCAGAGTCACCATCGCACAGGGCTTCGACGCACTGAGCTCCATGGCCAACATTGCTGGGTAGGAAATAAAGCTGTACTTTTCTTCTTCACTGAGTTTCATTCTGCAACTGAATCCCACTTGTCTCACAAGCCCACACACAGTGCTCTTAAGGTACCCCCAAGTAAATGACCCACAATTAACCACATTGACGACATTCTTCACTTCAAAACAGTGTTAATCTCTCAAGAAATATCTGACCCAGTGGTGAACATAGACTGGGTGGATACTGACTTAAACACACAGGTCAATGGAACATTGCAGTGGTCTTTACGTGACATGACTGTCTCTTCGTGTAGATACAAGGCCGTGGTTCTGGCAGCAAACAATTTTGGCAGGTTCTTCACGGGCCAGATTACAGCAGCAGGCAAAGTACCCCCGGCCAAGGTAACCGGTTTTCATCCCAATATTTCATCAACATGTATTTGATCTATGCTATGCTATATGCAGTCTTGGTTTGATATCCTTATCCATGCTATTCTGTGGGACCTTCAGCTTCCCACCTTCTGTTTTGCTCTTTATCGTACTACCTACCTACAATTGGTGTTGTTGTCCGTTCTTTGGCTATGCTAGGTGCTGGTTATCGGAGGAGGAGTCGCTGGTTTAGCAGCAGCCGGTGCCGCCAAGTCAATGGGCGCCATAGTTCGAGGATTCGACACCAGGTATTTAACATTCACAAAGTTAACCTCTGGCTCAGTCATCATCTGTGTAGTCTCACAAATAAGAATTTAGATTTATATTCTAAAGATAACGGAAAGTCTGACAGCAGACAAGCTCAAATCCGACGTTTTTACTTTCTTTCTTCACTTTACTTAATTTATACTTCATACTTCATTTATTTTGACTAATAATGTTGCTGGAGGTGTGGACCTGTAAACGTTTAATACAAACGGTACAGTGAAGACAGGTTACTGTAGAACAACACTTATTAAAATCACATCTGAATGTTTCATCTACTCGGGGAAAATATGTTTCCCTTCGTCTCCTTAACGAAACAGGAAACAAGGCGTAACTCCGCCCCTTTTACTATTTGGTTTCCGGCCGCAGCTGTATGCCATTTCCCCTTTCTCCCCGTTCTGCTATATCATAGTAGGACTACTTGACATGAGATTATCATCTGTGTGACTCTAACTGAACTTGGCGGTTTATGAAGATCAACATCGGTTGTGACATTGACATACATGAGTGAGACCCCAAAGATGACCTCCGTTGACCTTTGCAGACCAGCAGCTTTAGAGCAATTCAAGTCGTTTGGGGCGGAGCCTCTCGAAGTTCACATCCAGGAGTCTGGGGACGGCGTGGGTGGCTATGCCAAGGAGATGTCCAAGGAGTTCATCGATGCCGAGATGGCTCTGTTCGCAAAGCAGTGCAAAGAGGTGGACATTCTAATCAGCACTGCACTTATCCCAGGTGAGTTTCCTCCCACCTGGTGACCTGGTGTTTTTGTCTGACAGATGTCTATTTATTTCATGTATGAATGTAAAAGTAATGTATCCACCAAGTGGCGATACAAAATGATACATAACTCAATATCAGCTCTGACTGAGTTTTAGGTTTTTGGTTGTGTCAAAATTCAATAGCTCAAAACACCACACAATTCTCAATATTATCCTCAGTCAACCCTCAGTCTTTATTTACAAAATACAGCCAGTATTTTAGTCTGTTAATATAATGTGTATTAATTACATAAAATACTAATTAATAATGTATGTCACTTTGCATCGTCATTGACTAATATAATAAATTATGTATATCTCATCGGCTAGTTTGTTGTATTCAACAAACTTTGACTTAAAACAAGATGAATCTGTAGTGTTCTCTTCAAAACAAATGTCCTCCTGACTGATTTGTACCTAGACATCTGAAAATGTCCTGTTTGTATCACGGAATGGTGCAGGCAAGCGCGCTCCCATCCTGATCAAGAAGGAGTTTGTGGAGTCCATGAAGGAAGGCTCCGTGGTGGTGGACCTGGCTGCGGAGGCGGGGGGTAACATTGAGACCACCAGGCCTGGAGAGCTTTATGTTCACAAAGTATGCAGCTTGGCTGTGCTATCAGTGTGTTATACTGCTTCAATGTGTTACATTTGACGACTTGTTGTGATATTGTATATGTTGTATGGTTGTTTTCTTAAACCAGGGTGTAACACACATCGGCTTCACGGACCTGCCCAGCCGCATGGCTACGCAGGCCAGCACCCTGTACTCCAACAACGTTCTGAAACTGCTCAAGGCCATCAGCCCAGACAAGGAATACTTCCATTATGTGCCCAAAGAGGAGTTTGACTATGGCACCGTGGACCATGTGATCCGCGGGACTCTTGTAATGCAGGTAGGCCTTTATTATAGCTCGAAGAGGTTAACTACCGCCATCTTGCTCTTGACCTTACGGTGCACCAACGAGCACACATCAAAATCTGGGAGGAAAATGTTATGACGTTTTCAAAACACTACTTTTCAGGAATTTGGTCTTTGAACCATTTGTTGATATGCAGGGAAACATGGCAACCACAGCCGTATATATCAGTTTACTCATTGTTAAACTAAGCATTATTCAGGGTTCTTAAAAAGGCCAATTGATCTTCTGCAGAACCACTGGTAACTGCTAGTGGATGATTGCTGTTTGTTTAGTGTAATCTCCTGTGTTAGTCTTCACGCTGCCCCCCACACCCTTACCCCAGCCCCTCAAGCTCTTCATGTCGCTTTCTCACGCACAGAAGTGGAGACCCCATGCTGCTAAGTCTCTCACACACACACACACCGGTTCTCCTCCCGTTGTCTTACCAGGACGGCAAGAACATGTTCCCCTCCCCGTTGCCCAAGACCCTGCCACCTCCCCCGGTCAAGCAGCAGAGCGTGGCCGAGCTGCAGGCGGCGAAGGCGGCCGAGGTCTCTCCCTTCAGCCGCACCATGACCAACGCTGGCATTTACACCACAGGTCAGATATGGTAGCCTCACCATGACCAACGCTGGCATTTACACCACAGGTCAGATATGGTAGCCTCACCATGACCAACGCTGGCATTTACACC
>JAOPJO010000034.1:18762330-18773682 GCA_027123675.1 Molva macrophthalma | reverse complement strand
ACAGGTCAGATATGGTAGCCTCACCATGACCAACGCAGACATTTACACCACAGGTCAGCTACCGTAGCCTCACCATGACCAACGCAGACATTTACACCACAGGTCAGCTACCGTAGCCTCACCATGACCAACGGGGGCATTTGGTCAGCTACAGACAGTTGGTCAGCTACGGTAGCCTCACCATGACCAACGGGGGCATTTACACCACAGGTCAGCTACGGTAGCCATCCTATGAGCAACGGGGGCATTTACACCACAGGTCAGCTACGGTAGCCATTCTATGAGCAACGGGGGCATTTACGCCACAGGTCAGCTACGGTAGCCATCCTATGAGCAACGTGGGTGTTTACACCACAGGAGAGAAAAGGTATACCTGCAACTATTGATTTATTATTAGTATTGACTAGGTGGCCGATTTATTTAAAGAAATGACCCGAAAGAGGTCACCTTTGCACTAACCTGCAAGTTCCACTGATGTGGAAGAGATGTGAATACA
Source organism: Molva macrophthalma (assembly GCA_027123675.1). Taxonomy (NCBI): domain Eukaryota; kingdom Metazoa; phylum Chordata; class Actinopteri; order Gadiformes; family Lotidae; genus Molva; species Molva macrophthalma. The sequence goes on along the minus strand of JAOPJO010000034.1, from coordinate 18,773,186 downwards.
CATGGAGTGGTTACTCGATACTGTCACTCACGATTCATTGGACAATTAATTTTGCAATTAGTTAGTCAATCAAATAGTCTTTGATTGATCTGTGGTCGAAAGAAGGTGACATGACAACATTGAGTTGTGTGTTATGTTAGGTCTGTCCACCTGTCTGGCTCTTGGCATAGTGGCGCCAAACGCGGCTTTCACCCAGATGGTGACGACATTCGGCCTGGCAGGCATTGTGGGATACCACACGGTGTGGGGCGTGACCCCTGCACTGCACTCACCGCTCATGTCCGTCACCAACGCCATCTCAGGTGAGGCTCACAGGAACACTGGGATGGTAACGGGTTCCACGGCATCCATCTTGAATCACTATATGTTTATGAATCCAAAATCACAATAGGTTGATTACATTCATGTTGAGGGTAACTCCAGGTTAAACTACAAAAAGCATTTTCATCTTCAAATATTGTACACATACAATAGATTTTAATTTCATCGCCGTGTGATACCAATTAAAGTCATAAACATTGCCCGGCCTTTGTTTCAGATGCCTTCAGATCCCATTTATATGCAGATGTATTTATTAGGATAAACCCCTTGAGATGTACAATCTCGTTTTCGGGGAGGTTCCAACATTTATCACAATCACTACATAACAAATAGTGGAAAACATACATACAATTATAAATACGCAACATACAGACAGACAACAAAGACAAACCACATAAATAACTCATAAAACATTTCAACCACAAGGTGGCCACAGCGGCATATGAAAGATAAACAGTAGTGCGAATGGATCCTGATCATAAAACCATTATGCGCGTGTAATATATTGTCTGATTTCGATAAGCTTTGGTGGGGATTAAGGTAGGAAGGTTTCCTTTATTTTCTGAGAGTTCCTGAAGTACTGAACTACTATGTAATAAAAATCCATATTTCTCTCCTCTGCCTGTGGTTCTCAGGACTGACGGCAGTAGGAGGTCTGGTCCTGATGGGGGGTGCTCTCACCCCCTCCAGCCTACCTGAAAGTCTGGCTCTGGCCGCCGCGTTCGTGTCCTCCATCAACATCGCTGGTCTGAACTCACAACGCATACTTTAAACACTAAGGGGGAGAAAGCCATGCGTTTTTCCATATTCTAGCGTTCTTTTGCCATTCGTTTGCCTTGATCCCCGCAGATGATTGTCTTGTACTTTGGCAGGTGGTTTTATGATCACCCAGAGGATGTTGGACATGTTCAAGCGGCCCACAGACCCACCGGAGTACAACTACCTGTACATCCTGCCGGGGGCGGCCTTCATCGGGGGATACGGAGCCTCTGTTGCCGCTGGGTACAACATTGAGCAGGTACTGGCGCGCTGAGCTACTCGCTAACCATGTGCCCATACATTCATTCTTTCATTCTTTCTTTCATACATTCAGTCTCTGAATGATTGAATGAATGAATGAATGAACATTCATTCATTCATTCATTCATTCAGTCTCTGAGCGCCCGCATTGCACATTGTTTATTGAGCGTGTCATTGATTTGTGTTGGACGTGGCTGTAGATGGTGTACCTGGGCTCTGGGATGTGCTGTGTTGGGGCACTGGCCGGCCTGTCCGCCCAGCGCACCAGTCGCCTGGGGAATACCCTGGGCATGATGGGGGTAGCAGGGGGTATCGCTGCCACCTTAGGGGGCCTCAAACCCTCCCCAGAGCTGCTGTCTCAGATGTCTCTGGCGATGGCCACCGGTGGAACCCTGGGTACGTATAGATCATGCTCCGTGTCATCTTTGAGATATTTTGTCCTTTTTCAGGCCCAATTTCATTGAACATAATTTGATGTTGTCTTCAATTGTGTGACTCAAATGTTTTTGAGACACATTTGACAGTTTTTATTTTTAGGTTTTTGTTCAAATAAGATTTTTAAATGAGGGCAGGAACCGGCAACACTGACTAGATGGTTTTCATTACCAAACGTTTATATTCACGGTTCAATTCAACAATTGTTATGAATACGAGTTTCTTTCATTTCGCCCAAGAGTGTTGGGCACCGTGGTTTCTTCAAAGCTCAACCTCGATTTTGTTTATAAGACGTCAAGATCAAGATAAATGTCTTTCACACTTTTCTTCAGAATTTTGTGGGCCTTTGAAGAGTGGGCAAGCTTACAATGCGCAACATGACAACTCATCAATCATCCTGTCGAGGCTAGATGAGTTGATATCTTTCATGTCTGCATTTTCTGTGCATTTTCATGGACATATGATAAATTGTATTGCAATGCAAGCATGCCAAAGCATTGTGAATATTTGTAGTGTGAAATTGGTAATCCTATCCTTTTTCGAGAAAACAACTATTTCCCTTCATTTTCAGAGCGTGACTCAAGCCTGGCTTATTTTTGAAGCTAATGAGCGATTTATAAAGTAACCAAAAACAGGTGTCCGACTTCACAAGAATTATTGTAGCCTTAGATACTCCAGTCAACACGCTCGACAAAATTTACGGCTGATCCATGATTCAGTGAACAGTGTTACACTTATGCGCATGTACGAACTGAAAAACAATGGCCACTACAAAGGACCCCTGCCTCTATTGCTAGGTCCATATTTCACTATACGACATGTGCGTGTCCTTCCCAGGTCTGACCATTGCCAAACGTATCGAGATCACAGACCTGCCGCAGCTCGTGGCGGCCTTCCACAGTCTGGTCGGGCTGGCGGCTGTTCTCACCTGCGTGGCCGAGTTCATGATCGAGTTCCCCCATCTGGACGCCCACCCGGCCGCCAACATGGTCAAGACCGTGGCCTACCTGGGCACTTACATCGGAGGGGTCACCTTCAGTGGATCGCTAGTGGCCTACGGGAAGCTTCAAGGTGGGTACCATGAACATACCAAGCAAATGATGTGCTTGCATGAATGTAAACCTCGTGCTATGGTTTAAGCGAACAAATATCCTTGTAAACACACTAAGTCCTTTGCCCTCTGGCCCTGATTACGGTCTTTCATCTACTTAAAGCTATAGATCCGCTGGTAATTCCTGTCCTGATTGTGTGTGTGTGTGTGTGTGTGCATGTGTGCGTGTGCGTGCCCGCGTGCGTGTGTGTGGCATCCAGACGTGCACACTCATTCAATGCGAATGATAAAGAGGAACACATGACAATCAATTGTGAGCGTGCCGGGTTTGGTGGCGGGATCCTCTCTGATCTGTGGTGGGGACAAACGTTAAGACGGCCAATTTAGGGGCCCAGTCTGTGGCTTCTAAAGGACGGTCGTCTTTTCTCCCAGACACTTGCCGCCATGACACATTTTATCTTGTCAATTGGAACCCCTTCAGATCCTCAAGGCAATACGAACCTCTCCATTCTTTTGAATTTTACCCCATCTTACTCTACATGTCAAGTAGCTGGAGAAATGAAACACTCAGGTCTAACCTTGAGACAGCATCAATCACAGCTTAGGCAATGGATGTTTCTTAAATAAGTGCCAGATGAGATAGTGTGTAAGTGATCAGCTGGCATACACCAACAAATGAAAAAAGAATAGTTGCAATAGCCAGTGTTTGAAAGACGGTGCTGTTCCAATGGTTGGTTAATCGGCGTGTTTTCCTGTGTTCTGTGTTGCTAGGCGTTCTGAACTCTGCGCCCCTGCTGTTGCCTGGCCGACACGTGATGAACGCAAGTCTGATGGCGGCATCCATGGGAGGCATGATTCCCTTCATGCTCAGCTCTAGCTACGCCACCGGCATGGGCTGCCTGGTGGGGGTGTCCGGTCTCTCCACCATCATGGTACCACCTCGGCACGATGCACACCTCACTGCTAGATGCCTGTCCTATGAGCCATGCCATTCATACGCTATATACCATCAGCCTGCTCTGTCCTCCACAGGGCGTGACGCTCACTGCGGCCATCGGGGGCGCCGACATGCCCGTGGTCATCACCGTGCTGAACAGCTACTCTGGCTGGGCCCTGTGTGCGGAGGGCTTCCTATTGGACAACAACCTCATGACCATCGTAGGAGCTCTGATTGGCTCGTCCGGTGCCATTCTCTCTTACATCATGTGTGTGGTCAGTAGACATGCGAGACTCACTCATCTTAACTATATTTTTGGAAAGAGGGTAAAGCATGTCACTAGTAACCCTTTTGTTTCTCTCCATCCTCCCCAAGGCCATGAACCGATCCCTGCCTAACGTGATCCTGGGCGGTTACGGGACCACCTCCACAGCAGGCGGGAAACCCATGGAGATTGTGGGCACCCACACTGAGGTCAATGTTGACCAGTCTATTGAGATGATCAAAGAAGCCAACAGTATCATCATTACACCAGGTGCATATATACTATGTGTATACTGCAGGTGGGGTGTGACTAGTAGTAGTAGTAGTAGTGGTAGTGGTAGTGGTAGTGTGTTTGTTTGGAACATAATCGAAGTGATGTAAGAGGGTGTAGGCCGTTGCTGTTGGCCTAGTTCATCACTAGAGTAAGTGCAGGCAGCGGGACCCAGGTTAATGGCTCTTCTCCTGGGACACAGCCAGGCTTGCAAGACTGACGTGTGGAAAGGAAGCCTTGACTCGTCAGAAAGGCTGAGACTGGAGCACACCTGGACTGTCAAGACTTGTTCTTCTCCTTTTCCTTCTTCCTCTTCTTCTTCTTCTTCTTCTTCTTCTTCTTTTTTATGAACCACAGGGCGTGCACCGAGGGCCTCCTCTGCCTTCCAGATGCTGCTTTTAATGTCAACCTCAATAAGATTCAACTGTCTGCCTTGGCCTGAACAGCTTTGAACCACAGACAGGCTGATTGCCTTTGCTGCTGCTGCTGGGCCAAATATGACAGAGCAAGGGAAGGGCTAAGCAGCAGCGGTAGAGAGCACTCTGAGAGAGCCATGTTGATGGGCACACCGGAACAACATCACAGACCCATCAGATTTCACAATGAAACGTGTGATTATAAAGGGGCGGGAGTGACATGGGTTTTCATCAAACCCCATTAGAGGGGAGACACACACACACACGCAGAGAGATGCGTGGATAGAGGTTTCCATGGAAATGTTTTACTTTTAAGTCAGATTATAAGAAAAGACAGGTGGCTGAAACAACTGACTTCAAGTTTTTAACATTTAATTTGTATTAATAATTATTTATATACATACAAATATACCGGTATGTATGTACAAATTCATAATAATTCCATTTTAATATATTGATTGCAGTATGATGTATAATGAATTTATTGTAAATATTCTGTATATTACTGAAGTAATATTACTATACTAACTGAGTGTGTGTGCGTGTGCGTGTGTGTAGGTTGGGGTCTGTGTGCCGCTAAAGCTCAGTACCCAATTGCAGACATGGTGAAGATGCTGAAGGAACAGGGAAAGACCGTAAGGTAAATTTCTGAAACATTTAATACCTGTCCACTTGATTATTGACATTTGAAAAGAGTACTTGTAATATTCTTTGTTCCCAATTACCCTTTCTTGCTGTGACATGCAACATGAGTCTTCAGCATACGCACTGATTATCTCAGGAATAGTCTAAATCTAGAGTCTGATCTGATCAAAGTGAAATAAATCTGATCTTTTACCTTTTACTTAAGACTTGAGTGAAAAAGTAAATGTCTCGGGACGTCCCACCCCTGATGTCTATGCGCATCAAATCAGAGACACGTATGTGTTCTGACAGGGTGCTAAAGGCTAAACATTGATCAAAAGCGTTTGTCAATCAGTGGTTCACTAGACTCTGTCTCCTTCTGCTGTATTAGGTTTGGGATCCACCCGGTGGCTGGCCGCATGCCCGGCCAGCTGAACGTCCTCTTGGCTGAGGCTGGCGTTCCCTATGACGTAGTCCTGGAAATGGACGAGCTCAATGAAGACTTTGCTCGTACGGAACACAACAAACAATCCACAGGAGAAAATATATTCAACACGCATTGAGACAGAAACAATGGGGATATCACAGGGGGGTGATATCTCTAAATTAGCTTTTGTGCAACAACAAACCACAGCTCGTTTGGCAGGGTCTAATGTTGATTGTGTGACGTTGTCTAGCTGTGGCACGCATGTGGCAGCAGCCGACTGTTGTGATAGTAGACAGGCGTGCGGTCTGAAACACATGTATTTGTTTTTAACCGATAATTGTAGTGCAGGGGGAACCCAGTGTCATCGGTAGGCCTACGTGCACGCCACACGGGTCCAAGTTCCAACAGAATGTTTGTGTTTTCTCCCACAGAGACCGATCTCACGCTGGTCATTGGTGCTAATGACACCGTGAACTCTGCCGCACAAGAAGATCCAAACTCCATCATCGCTGGTATGCCAGTGTTGGAGGTGTGGAAGTCCAAGCAGGTAGAGCTCGCTCACCTTTTGAAAATTAAGTTTTAACCGTATGCCATGTTTACCGCAACGTTCACATCAGTTTCACGGCACTTTATTGGTGGGTCATGTTATGAGTGCTGTTCTCCTCGTTAGGTTGATCGCAAATTTTACGTTACACTACATGAATGGATAACTTTTTTTTTTTTCGCCAGGTGATCGTGATGAAGCGTACTCTGGGAGTGGGTTACGCTGCAGTGGACAATCCCATATTTTACAAGCCAAACACATCCATGCTGTTGGGAGATGCCAAAAAGACATGCGACAACCTTCAGGCCAAAATCAGAGAGGCCTATTATTAGTTATCCCTCGTTAGTGAATTGTTATGCCACTTTCTTAAATCCACTATATGGAAAATGTTATCTCCCCCGTGTAGGAATGAAGATTATGCATTTTATAACACTGCAGTTCGATGGACATATCTTTGGTTACGTTGATTTTGTTATGATGGTGATTTCTTTGAGGGTGTGTTACACCCTTAATAAAGCATGCCTTTGTGCATTTTAGTCTCTACCGACTAGGGACTAGAGTACCTAAGTTGATTTAATTTACAAGAACTCGCGGTACTTTGATTTTCACTTGACACTGAAATGTACACAAAATGAGAAAAGAAATAGACCTTAAAAGAATGGATGGTGTTTATTTGAACTACATGGAAAATAAACTATGGACATTTATTTATGACAGGTCTAGCCACTGTATATTAAAATAGCTCACAAATCATTAATGTCCTTTAAAGTATGCAATGATTCTAAATTTGCCTCGCCTTGTAACAGATCGTTTTTTCTTAGCTGCTAGTTACCTTGTTCGGTTTCATATCCACTGTTATGGGTTACTTTGATTCTCAAATCTGACAGACTTTTATGTTCAATCCATTACAATCTGACACACAAGTGTCTCAGCAAATCGTTACCAATGATACGTTCACGATTTAATAAATTGGCACTTACAAAATAAAATAAGTTAGGTCTCTCATGACCAAAAGGTACAATGATTTTCTTACAATTTGTCTGTCTTGCAATCAGCAAGTAGACCCTTCTATAATGTCCACTGTTTAGTTTTCTTATCTCTTTAGCTCATTGGGTTTCTCAGTCTTTTCCCGCGGCTGTTTTGGCACTGTTAATGAGTGAGTGCAGGTAGGCGTAGAAGAACAGGAGGTTGTCGTATTCTCCGCTGTACTCCTGAGCAAGGCATTGCTCGTGGTAGTCTTTTAGAAAGTAGTAGATGGCCTCAATGGTGGCCAGGTAGCTCTCCGGTTTGCCCTTCTGGTGGCGCCAGAAACACGTCTTCCTGGTCTTCAGCTCTACCCGGGGCAAGGCTGAGGGGTGAGAAACGCAAAGCATGCGTCAGCCTACATGCCCACATCAACATTGCGTGAGCTGATGCTACACAGCCTCCCTGTGATGGATGCCAGTGCACAAATTTCATCTTCAACAATTACCTTGCAGCCTCTCGTCTGTGAGGATCTTGTTGGTCTGGTTCCATGTGCTGTCGATGACAACCACCCTCTCGAGGGGACATGCCCTTGACTCCGAGGCCTTAGCCCCATCTGGGGCCACTGACCCTGGGTCTTGGACATTGTGTGTGGCCCCTTGCGTCTCCTCGGTTTTATGCCTCTTTGGGGATGGCTCACAATCCATGCTGTCCCGCAAATGCTGCACCAAGTCCTGCATTGGGACTGACCCTGGCCCTGGGAAAACCAAAACAACCTAGAGAGAGAAGACATACGATGGAAAGGCAGACTAAAACAATTAAAAACAGAAACAAGGTATGGTCGGAAATTGAAAGTACTTTGATATGTGGGAAGATAGCATATGTACACATTTAAAACCCATGTAACCTATATAAAATTATAAAAAAGGTAAAAAAAAAAGGATAAAGTTACAGGAAAAACATTTTCACATGAATAACAAAATGCCAAGTTGCAGATATTGCTAACATATTTAGAACAGAGGGAAACAAACCATAAAACAGTTTTATGAATTCCATGGAATTTAATTGACATGAATGTTACACTCCTGCCAGTCTCCTTCACGTGTACTTAGACCAGGAGTCAGTCTATAAAGATCTCTTATTAAAGTTATGCCCACCTTGTCTGTTTCAAATTCAGGGATGCAGGGGTAAGTGTATATGTTGACATCATCGGGGGCCAGTATCTTGGCGTGTATCGCAGTGCTCTTGCCATCTGTTTCATTGGGGTGCTTGATGATGTCTATCTTCACTGGGAGCTTAATAACACATAGAAACAATCTAGTCAAGCTAATGACTGTTAAATAACATATGTGTCAAAAATAACTGCTATACAAAATTCAATGACAACAGGTTGCTTATAAAGAAAATGTATATATTGTATACAGAGGAACAATCAAGTCAATCCTAACCTTCTACTGACCTTGATTGAGGGGATTTCTTGCTGGCTGACACCCACTAATGAGCAGCATGTGTAGCAAAAGAACATTCGTGATCTCCCACATTTGGCGCATTTTAACCTGCCGCACTGCTGCGCTTTCTCCAGTACAGCGTGCGATGCCAATTTTAATCCATGCAGAGGTTGCACGGCAGGCTTGTGTGTTATAGAGGAGTCACTGGAGGGTTGCTTGAGACAGAGGGGCTCGTCTTGATCCAAACAGCTCATGGTTTGGTTTAGAAGCCCTTGTCCCACCGTGTGTGCCGTGTTATGATGTGAAGATGTCAACACAGATAGCTGAAATAAAATGGTGTAATATAGACAACATTAACGATAACAAATAAACGGCATTTAGGAAGGATTCCAATACACATGCTTCCCAAACAGCATTCTCACCGCCTCTCAGTTAAAATGTTGGAATAACACGTGATGATTTACCGATTATAACACAGAACAAATGGTTGGGTTGAGCAAATAGTTTATAATTAAAGGCAAATTGACAAAATGCTTATATATAAGCGCTGTCCATAAACTCACTGATCACTTAACAAAACACGGTACTCTGTTGGATGACAAGAAATATTCTTTCTTTTCTGATACCGATGCATCGCACTCAGGAGCTTCTTACTGTCAAAGTAAACCCTTTTATCACTTAAGTTTTAGTGATTTAGTTTGCTTGCGGTAGGTTACCATTTTGATAAGTACATTACGCTGGAGCCACATGTTTACAATATTACAGAGCAACATAAATTGCGTTGGTGACGCAGTGAAGTGGAATTCTTCAAAACCATCTATTTAACGCCTTTCACTGTCAGCCATCTCTATATTGCCAACATCAGTCATTTCATTGGCTTTATTATCTATGAACCTCTACCTGCTAACCTCAACTCTGGGTAGTCCCATATCTGCCTCCAGCACTCCGTATGAACATACATGAACACACATCGCTATGGAGTCACGCTCCGTCACCACCGCGGATGGCTGGGGACGAAACTACAGTGGTCTTTTTAACGACTTATCAATGTCGAATAGGTTTATTTGAAAGTACCCGCTGTACTCACGCATGTGGGCAAGTGAGCGCTCTGATAATGTGTTACGCTGCGAAACAAACATTGAAATACACTTATTGTGTAGCATTGTCGGATCCAACCAATGCATCCAGAGTTCGGTCATGTTTGGAGTGCTGCGCTCCAACCGTGGATGTTTTATTGGTTAAACCCGATGAGGCAACACAAGGAAATGTATGTTTGTTACGCAGCCTGCCAACAAAGTGCGTTCATCATGATGACACATGCGTGAATACAGTGGGTACTTTCAAATAACTAATTTGACATGGGAAATTGGTTAAAAGCCCAGTTTAGTTTCGTCCCCAACCATCCACGGTGATGAAAGTGTCACTGCTTAGCGACGTGTTTTCATGCATCTTCAGACGGAGCGCAGGAGGCACTTATGTATGCTAATAACACACTTTAGCGGAACTAACGTTAGCTAACCTGACAAGAGAGTAAGAACAAATTGCCCGCGCCGCGGACACAGTCACGTCTACTGACCGAAAATATATGAAATGCCTTTACTCACACTGTTATCGAAATGAAAATGCTATCAATGCTTTAGTCAATGAAACGTTGCTGAGAAGTTAGCATGGTACAATCGTTGACGTGTGCACTGTACGTAAACATGGGATGCATCCATGTGCGTACATTACGTTTCCATGTGCATGCTGTCTTCCGCTACGCCGGAAGTCATTTTTTTTTGCCACAATTGCTTAGCAACGTTTGATTAGCAACGTCACCGATTTAAAGAAATATGGCACAAATGAGCTCGGCACATGGCGATTACTTTGGAATACATTCTTTAGTAGAGAGACCCACTCACTTTTTCCTCTCGTGAGCCCACCTAATCATTTGTTTTAGTTACGCTCAGGTACCAGATACCGTCCTATTAATGTGGGTTTTCCTGTATATTTATTTTCTATATTTACTTTATTACTAATTCATATTTTGATCGAACTCAATAGCTTGGATTCTTCCGAATTGTATATAACGTTATTTATGAATAATAATATGGCAGGCTGCATATAATAAAAATAATAATTATACTATATGTATA
>JAOPJO010000034.1:18717567-18730221 GCA_027123675.1 Molva macrophthalma | reverse complement strand
GAGAGAGAGAGAGAGAGAGAGAGAGAGAGAGAGAGAGAGAGAGAGAGAGAGAGAGAGAGAGAGAGCGAGAGAGCGAGCGAGCAAGCGAGAGAGAGAGAGAGTCTCTGTTTATGATGCTCATTGGTGATTTAAATTATTTCAGTGTGTTGATAATGTCTAGTCTGGTCACATGAGTGGCACTGGTGTTGGCCTATGGTGTCACTCTCTGTCCTTATCACACCACTTCCAACCTAACGAAGTCAGAGGGCTGGGAAGGTAAGGCGGCTCATGGGATGCTGAGAGATTGGATTTAAAGCCAGGATACTTCATACTCATACAAACAGGCATACAAACACAAACTCATACACACACACACGCATATACAAACAAGGCAATGTGTAGGACGGACACAGACAAAGAGGAAGATGTCGACACCCACTCACATGAGAGCGAACTAGAGGGGAGGCCAATGAATGACTGTCCGTCTGCACCCTGATGAAGATGCCGCCTCCCTTGACTCCACCGCCACCCCACCACAAACCAACCATTTAAATGCCCTGTGTTGCTGCATTGGCCTTTTAACTGCACTTTACGACAGATAAAGGGACATCAAAGAACCGCGTCTTCCCGGATCCGTGCAAATGGAAACCGATATTGGAAACCACCTAGCCAGTGGAAAAAACTCGCGGGCCTCAGTGGGCGCAGACCACTAGTCCTTACAATGTGGGTGTCACTTTTATAGCAGTAAACAAAGTGGGCCCTAATGGACTATCTGGTGAGGCTTTTATTTGATCTAGGGGATGCTCTTTGACCGCGCCCTGTGCTATGGGTCTCAATGCAGCAGGGACAGGATTAACACACAGAGTCTGTCAGCGGGCGCTCTGTGCTTGCACATCAGGCAGACAACAGAAAGTTTGTTATTCTGGTTTGGGGCTCCTTAGGCAACTAAGTACACATGGGGCTTGTGTTAAGCCCACCATAAAGGAGATGTGTTCTACACTTCTTTCAACTTGAACATTGTTTTTTGTTGTCTAGTTGCACATCCGTATATCCATAATGAGATAGACAGGCCATAAAGATTTTTGGTAATACTTCCAGCTTGTTGTTGTCGCTTTCCTGTAAGGAATCATTAGGTAAGGAATAAACCAGGAACTGCTATTGGACAATAATGTATGACGGGGGTGGTGATGACTATTTTCCAATAACAGGACAGCCTGGAGGGGTTTATTCCACTTGTACCCCAGCTACCAACTTTGATGATGAGAAAGAAGCTACTTTCATCTCTGATATTATTGCGATTTATAGACTCAAAGCTAGGGTAGGCAATTTGGAGGAACCAGACGAAATAAGCTAGTTTTTGAAAGCATCCAACCGACAAAAATCCCACCCCTCCCTTCAGGCTTCCCTCAAAAGTCACTCCCCCAAACATGTGACTAGCTCGCTAGCTTTAGCAATAGGTCTTCCTAGCCTTGTGGACGACTCCGGTCATTCGCAATTAGTGCACGGACAGAGTGCCCGCAGGTAGCCGGGTAGGTAGGTAGACGGACAGGTAAGGCATCATGTCATTCGGGCCGAATGACATCATTGGACGGGCTCATTACAGACATGCGACAGCCACAGATACTAGATTTCTTTGCTTTTATTTGTGAGAGCATTTCATTTATTGATTGCTGTCGAAATGAAAATATAATTTCAACAAATATGTCAAAAAAGCTTCAGAAATAAATTTTTATCAGCTGATTTCAACTATTCTTCAACAGTGCCTTGAGCATATTATTTTGTTTTATCCCCAAGTCTCTGATAGTCTCTGGTCGGCCGTGACTCTACCAAGCTTGGCTGTCAGCTTTTGGCATGAATACATGTATTATTGTTCTTCTGACTAGAACAAATACAGGGGATAAGCTCTCTGTGAGGACTTCTTCGTGCTTACTGCAGACTACAATGCAGACTATGTCTACTCCTTATTCACCCTGTCCCCGAGTGAATGCGACGAGTCAAACCACTGCTGCCATAGTCTCCACGAGAGAGAGAGAGAGCAGGGAAGAGGACATCTTCTCCAGCAGAGTAGAGATGTATAATTTACAGGGTGGCATCTGGGCCCTGACCTGAGTGCTGCACACTTTCGTTCCCAAGTACATCTGCTTCCAGTTTCCATGGCAGTCGAGAACAATGAAAACACTGCAGTGCAGTGCGGTCTGCTGTCCTTGACCCACCACCCTCACCTCTGCCTCATCCATCCATCCCAGCTTCAGAAGGGAAGTCACAGCAGCATGCAAGCAGATGGGATCATTTGGATAGTCTGGGCTACACGGTTGCACCTCTTTGACCTGCTGGACTGAGCAATGTCATAGGTGTCTGGTGTTGAAAGGCTTTGATGCTTTGACTTAGAACACGCATCAGCAGGCCCTTTAGACGTACCTCTTGTCTGTCTGTCTGTAGGATACCAGGCTATCATGTTATCATCACAACCAGCTAAGACAAATTAAGGTTACGTGTGATTTTAGATTGGACTATATTGTAATATTTACAATAATAAATCATAATAAAAATAGCTCATTGGTCAATAACCCTTGATTGCGTAAGCACTTTTGGATATTGTTTGTTTGTCATTTCAGTAATGCGACCAGTTATGATAGCCATGTCATTCATTTCTTGAAAGTGAAAAGCTGATGTCTTATTTCAGCACAACAAAGTTTAGTCCATCCTATTTCTACTGCTCACAGCCTCCTGTACAAATTTCCGAAAGTTGAGTGAGAAATGTTGATTTCCAAGCATTAATTTGCCTATTATACGTGTCATCTCCATACAATATATATTCCCACTCTCCAGATACCCCCATGCCCACAATGCCATACTCTCTGTCCCACACATTAAATTGAATGTTGCGCTTCACACACACACACACAAATACCACAGCGCACTAGCGTGCGATGCACAGGCGCTGTGTGTGTCATCTTGGCAACCGTGCATGTTTCAGCTCTTGGAATCGAGATTTGATGTGCAATAACAGCCCGACTGGATCAAAACGGTTGTATAAAATTGGGACACGCTTCTACATACCTTGTAAAAAGAAACAGAAAGAGGACAACAACACAGCGCCTAGTCACGCATCTTGCCCAGGTTGAGGCAGTGTGCCTAGGATGACCTAAGGGAGGTGGAGGTGGTCAGGGTGTTGGGTGTTAGGAGGCAGTGTTGCGTAAGGTTGGCAACCACACAAGTTCTTTAGAGGCATGGGAAAGTGTGCGAGAGCTTAAGCAAGTTTTTCTCATTAAGCAGATTGGTATGTTGGAGTGTATTAACGCGATGCATGTATGTATACGTGTCCGAGTGTTTGTGTTAGCTAGCTGAGCTCTTTGGCGTTAGAGGGCCATTTAGGGAGAGCATAAAATTAGGCGGCCCGCTGAGACAGGCCCACAGCCTTTTGCGGCCAGATGCCATTATGGAGAGATACTAAAGAACCAGCTTGTGTTTAAGGAACTGTCAGAAATTGGCTTACATGAACTCTATTACGGTTATTAGGTCCTGCATAAAACAATTTTTGGCAACCTCAAATTGAACGGCTGATGGAGCCATGTGTTTACGTAGATGCCTCGAGAACGGTTTCAACACGCTGGCTGTCTCAAATGAGTCAACAAAGGTTATTTTAAATGCTTTTCGTGTTTATAACGCTTAATACCACTCTGTTTGTTGCTAAGGTGACTTACACATTGAGCTTGAATTCGGTAAACGGGCTGTGTTTGCTTTCCTTTGTATATATTTTTAATAAATATATAATTTTTGTTGTTGGGCTCTGATTCAGCGTTTGGGATGGCGGAACATCAGGTTGGATGGAGCTGTCCTTCGTTGCCCTTGAAGTCCAAACATGCGGTCCTACCAGATGGCCCTTCTACGCTTGAGGAAAATGTGTCGACAGTGGATCAGTCAGGCTGTGGTCAAAATGATTTATTTGAGCTATGCGAGCGTCAAGTATGGCTTCCTGTAGTTTCAGGGCTATCTCTCTGGGTGTTATGAGGATACATCAGAGCTCAGTTAGCCGGGCCATGTGTGTGCTGTCTCCAGATCCAGAGCAACCCTGCTTTGAGGCTCCCAGCAGAGAAGGAACCTCTCATTTCTCTCAAGCACTGCTGTTGGTGAAAGCCTAACACACAACTACAGCAGCACTGACAGATAGTGCACATGCGCCAGGAAATGTCTCAAGGTGCACATGATGTGCATGGATACACACACACAAACAGACACACACACATATACACACGCACGACCAACCAAGGTCCAGTGATATAAAAGCATTTTTATAACATGTGTTTCTGTGTAAAATCTGTCAACTGCCCCTGCATGACTAGTAGTAACTGTGTCAGTACACATTAATGATGATTAATGACAGTGAGAGTGTATTGTCAAATCCTTGAAAATACACAAACAATTGCATTTTGTAATCGCTTTATTAGTCACTGCATGACTAATTTCCTAGACGGTTGTTATTTTATTTGAGATACTGTAAATATTATGGTGAAACTGACTGCAGAAGATGAAGGACATGCGTTTTCCTCCCAATCTTTTGCGATAGAACAACATGAATGGATCGCGTACATTTCAAATCTTTCTTCAAAGACACAACATTTGTCCTATCGAAGCCGCTTGACATGGAATGACCCCATCGATGAGTGAGAGAGGAAAGAGTTAGGTGGGACTCTGCCAATGGCCCTCGCTTTGCTGTGGTAGCCAAAGCTGTTAAACTAACTTCTGTCACGAAACATTGGATGCTTTACGGCACTGACAAGGAAATGAGAAACATACAAGGAAAATCACATCATAGTTATATGTCTGTATATTACTGAGGTTATTGAGAGAAAAACACCTATAGTAAAATGGTTGTGTTGTTAGATGGATGTTAGATTAATGTTGTTGACACAGTTCACTTTTTTTGCTTATAAGTATTACCGTTTTTTTGATCGATTATTTAAATAAAATACCTGTGTAAGACTCACCTCAACAGCCACCGCGCTGATGCCCCCAGGTCACACAAAGATTCAATTTGTTGAAGGAATCATGACAAAATAAATCAAAAGAATAGATCATACGCCTTTGGAAATAACAAACACATCCATAATATATGTTGACACACACGTTTAAACATACGTGTATTATTTATGTGCTAACATATAAGCCAAACTTTTGTAATGCAGTAGTCTGGCGCGATCTAGTAGCGCCATCTATAGTCAAAACAGTGAGCTACACTCCGACCGACTACCACACTGGCACAGGACAACACAGGCCAGGCTAGTGAGGCTGCTTAGATAAATACAAAGATTACCGTCAAGATGTCCGACATGGAAGATGATTTCATGTGTGATGATGAAGAGGATTATGATTTGGTATGCGGATTGCAAATGGCTATAGTTTAGTTGGGTTTTGTTTAGTTCCCTTTAGAGGGATGTTGGATATTTATCAGTCAACTAGCAAGCTCATGTTAGCAAGTATGCTAACTGACGCCAATGTTATAGCGGAGGGCTAACTGGGCTAACGTCAAGCTGACTGGCTGTAGAACTAGCTTGTTAGTTGTTAACTCTATGATGTAGCCCACATTGCAGGTTTATATGCACAGTAGTAGCGCATAGTTAGATTTCGTTATACTTTATGTATGTGGTCATTCGACTATCACCAACCATTAACTTGTTTGGTTTAATGTTTGCTAAAGAACATGGATGCTAGCTGCTAGCGTTATCTGCCAGATAGTTCAATCTTCTGCTGGATAAATTCAGTTGAAATTTTGCACAGTTGGATTATATTATAATCTAAAAATGAATATGTGTGACATCCTAGGAATACTCGGAAGACAGCAACTCGGAACCCAACGTAGACCTGGAAAATCAGTATTATAACTCAAAAGCCCTGAAAGAGGATGACCCCAAAGCAGCACTTAGCAGTTTTCAAAAGGTAAATTGGACATGTTGTTATTTATTTGTTGTCCTATTCTTCTTAACAAATAATAGTATTCTTCATTCTGTGCAAATATTTAGCCATGACACATTTTCGACAAGTAATCATCATATAATGTATCCAGGTGTTGGAACTAGAAGGAGAGAAGGGAGAATGGGGATTCAAAGCACTCAAACAAATGATAAAAATCAACTTCAAACTGGTAAGCGTTATAACACAACTGAATAGCTGCCACAGATGCATGTAAAATATGTTAATTTGTGTTAACACCATTGCAGACCAACTTTCCAGAGATGATGAACAGATACAAACAGCTGCTAACATACATCCGAAGCGCAGTAACCAGAAACTACTCAGAGAAGTCCATCAACTCTATTCTGGACTACATCTCTACCTCCAAACAGGTTTGGGTACTGGTAAAACCCATAATAGGCAGCCACATAACGCAGTTGCTTCTTAATGTTTTAGTTTGAATGTATGTCTGTATTTGTGAGACATTTCTTTTGTTATTAGATGGACTTGCTACAGGAGTTCTATGAAACAACATTGGAGGCTTTGAAAGATGCAAAAAATGACAGATTATGGTTTAAAACGAATACAAAGGTAAGAAATCCATCGTTTATTCAACAAAATATCTTGTAGGGAGGGAAAGGTTTTTAACATACCTTCTCTGCTGCTGTTTATTTTTTTTAGCTGGGGAAGCTGTATCTGGAGAGAGAAGAGTATGGAAAACTACAAAAGATCCTCAGACAACTACACCAGTCATGCCAGGTACATGCATGCAATACATGTAATTTGTTACAGTACTTTTCAGTAAAAATATATTTAATCCATAAAACATTTCAAATATTATGGCTTGGGTTCCCCCATAAATATTAGTGTTACTTTAGCACAATAAAAAACAAGCTGGATTACTATAAAATAGTAATTTAATAATCCCATACAGGAAGTTCAGAAAATTTGACATACTATACATATTTAACATGGTGCTTTCAGCTAGTTTGACCAGAACGTCATGTAATATTCATATGCATCAAATCAACACTGTACTACATCCACCGTGACCAGACGCATCATTTTCCCGAAAACCTTCCACTAGGAAACTCCCCTTCACTTAAAAAGAGGACATGGGATGTGAACTTGAAGAGCGCCACAGCGGGCGGGTGTTGGGAGGGTGTGGCGCTAAGCAACGGTCTCTGTGTATTTATGTAACCGACAGACGGACGATGGGGAGGACGACCTGAAGAAGGGCACGCAGCTGTTGGAGATCTACGCCCTGGAGATTCAGATGTACACGGCACAGAAGAACAACAAGAAGCTGAAGGCCCTCTACGAGCAATCTCTCCACATCAAATCCGCCATCCCCCATCCACTCATCATGGGGGTCATCAGAGGTACGGCGGATGTCCCAAGGACTCTGGCCTTTTTTTTCGAGTTGTTATAAAAACGGCTTTGTGTTTTTAAAGTAGCATTCCTGCGAGGTGGGTTGTGTTTTGACCTGTGTTGGGCGGGTCCATCACCAGAGTGTGGCGGGAAGATGCACCTCAGGGAGGGCGAGTTTGAGAAGGCTCACACAGACTTCTTTGAGGCCTTCAAGAACTACGACGAATCTGGCAGCCCGAGGAGAACCACGTGCTTGAAGTACCTCGTCCTCGCCAACATGCTGATGAAGTCCGGAATCAACCCCTTTGACTCCCAGGAGGTGTGTGTTTTTGAGGAAATGATCACGGTTGCGCCGACTTCCAGAGCGTCAATCAGATTACGTGGCCATATGTGTGCCATGTATATATAATATGAGTAATTTTAGGTTTCTGATTGATGTCATCAAATAAATAATATTTCTTTATTTTTCTACTTAAAGGCCAAGCCATACAAAAATGACCCTGAGATCTTAGCAATGACAAACCTAGTAAGGTAAGCCTATATTGATGTGAAGCCTATATTGAGGTGAAGTTTTGAATGTGTTGGTGCTATCCCACTGACCCTTTTGGCTTGCCGTATTCTCTTTCATTGTAAAGCTTTGTTGTCTTCATGGTCTATCTCAAAACTTCTGCTGCACTCCAATTTCCTTACGTTATTCTTTCTTTAGACGATATGGTGTTACTGGTCAGTTTCCTTGCATACATTTGAAGTTTATGTTACATAAACAAATGACTGTCCACACACCCCAAACTGTATAAATAATTTTTGTTTCCATAGAATGAATTGGCAACATTTGAATTGAAGACATTTCAATTGTCTTGTGAAAGCTGTGGGTTGGAAGCCTTTGTTCAGACAATGTATAGTGCCTAACAACATGTTTATTTCCCTGCAGCGCCTACCAGAATAACGACATCACAGAGTTTGAGAAAATCTTGAAAACAAACCACAGCAACATAATGGACGACCCATTTATTAGAGAGCACATAGAAGGTAAGTTGTGCCGGGAGCATAGAAGTCCTATATTTAGAATTACAAGATTAAAGAGTATACCCTTTATGCTACATGTGATCTTTCATTGCAGAACTTTTACGAAACATCAGAACCCAAGTGCTTATCAAACTCATCAAGCCATACACGAGAATACATATCCCTTTCATTTCCAAGGTGAGCCTCAATGTCTTAAAACGTACTCTGTAGAATACATTGGGGTTGAAATGGTGACCTTTTAGCCATGGGTTCGATCTCCAGTGTAAGCATAATTGAACATTGGAGCTAATTCATACCTCTTGTCTTTGACCTAAACACATTATTTCGTACATTTTCATACATGAGTGTTTATCATCTTGCCCATTTCAGGAACTGAACATCGATGTTTGCGACGTGGAGAGTTTGCTGGTGCAGTGCATCTTGGACAAGTACGTGCGTCAATTACCACAGAATGCTGAATAACTTGTTTTCAATCTATGTCCGAGTCCCACTTCCTCATAGCTTTTGCCATAATATTGAAGCTTCAGATAGATAACGACAAATGACTCTTCTGCTGTTTCTGTTCTAACTACACTCCAACTGTCTAGCAACCGTATCATTTACATTGTGCAGGGCTGGGATATGAAGGCTGGTTTATGTTGCTTGTGAAGCTGAACTATGTTATGTATAACCCCATGCTGCTATGAGCCATGTGTTCGAATTAATTATTCACTCGGATGGTTCGGTAAAAAATGTAGTTAAATAGAGCTCAAATGAAGTGAGAAAAAGTTATATAAAGGCTAAGGTAGTGACCATGTTGACAAGACATTTTTTTGTATATTTAATCAGTTCAATGCATCTGGTCTAAACATGATGTGTTTTTTTTGTTTTTGTTTTCCTCAGTACAATCCATGGCCGAATCGATCAAGTGAACCAGCTTCTAGAACTGGACTACCAGAAGAGAGGAGGTTCTCGCTACACAGCTTTAGACAAATGGACAAATCAGCTGAACTCGCTTAACCAAGCTATCGTTAGCAAGCTCACATGATTGACGTGTAAAAACAGAGACAAACAGAGCGGCATGTTGAATGCGTCCATACAGTTATCCTACCATGCTCCTTTAAGTATACCGTATGGTGATTTACACATCATAGGTGTGGGGAAAATGCCAGCATTTTCGGGATGTGAAAAGCTTCCAAGATCCACAAGAAAATCATTGGAAAAAATGTTTGACCAGGGGAAAACACTGATTTCTGTTATTGCCATAACTTATTGGCAAACCTTTTTTCATATGCAGAACACAACTGCTTTGTGTTTTTGGAAGGGAAGTCCGAATTGTGTATAAGTAATTGTACACAGTAGTCGATGTATACTTTTGCTTGGTGGTAATAATAAACACAGACTCCTCACAGCACTCATAAGAATGCATCTGCCTATGACTATAGTTGATTACATTTTAAATTGTATTGAACAGGGCATGCATTTCCCCTTTGATTTAGTAGAAGTCTAATAAAATGTTTTTAATATATTCCAAGGTCAAGCACCGAATATTTTTTTTCTATTAGTTTGTTTTAATGTGTATTGTTTTTGTATAACGAGCCATCAACAGTTTGCTTTGTTGGTGTTATAGACCTGTACGGCTTCCGTTCCTTGTGACGCCCATTTTTTTGCATTGACGATGCTCGTCAACCAGCCACTGCATAGCTACGAGGAGCTAGTGTCCAGAGAGCAGCTAGCGCTGCAGCACGGAGAAGCTGGAGTGGCTTGCAGTCTTGGAACAACTGGGTGTGAATCGCAGTTCGGACGCGTCCAGTTTGTATAATGAAGAAAATAAAAGGATTTACATCCTGACGTCCACATCGTGGTCAATGAGGGTCTGTCGTGGCATCGCTGACTGACATGGATGCAAGTGACAATAAGGTGAATGTCTTCAAAGACCTATATCTGTTTGAGGGACTTCAGTGTGTTGCGTTCGTTCACAGTAGGGGATAGAGTATGTAGCCTAGGCCCAGCATATTTTTAACGCGAGTAATCATTCAATGTCTTCTTTAAAATCTTAACAACATGCCATTCGGGATCAGTTGAGGTAGTTGGCTCCGAGCAGGTCTGAAGACTGGACACGAAATGTAAACAGGAGGTAACTTCTTAGTGTTTCCAATGCAACAACGCCAATATGCTAACACGTAGCCAAACCCTGCTAACGCCACTCATCCTATTTATGTCAAGAGTGCGCTAACTAATTACAATGGCTTTAAGGACAGCAGTTAATATTACAGATATTGTACTTGTTTGGCCCCCTGTCCATATACTAAATACTAGCATGACACGTTATCTTATACACAATTGCAAGCGGGTCTAATGAAGATCAGAACAATGTCGCCAAGGCTATAGGTTAATCAGCTGTTATCTGACAGCAGTTGCGTGTCAATCTCAGGTGGGATATGCGTGACGGTGTGTTACGTTGTATATCTGAACATATATTACCACATACACGATTTATATATTAATAACTACAACCCTCTATCAGACTACTATTTGTTTTCATGTCTGAGGAGCCAAATAGTTTAGTGAATTGGCTGTAGTTGTATGTCTGGTTCCTCAGCATTGATGACATTCCATTAATTGTCACCTGCAATGCGTGATCGTCACTGTCAAGTTGGCTTGGAAGGAGGATCTGACACATGAGATCAGATATAGCTTCTACTCACTAGCGTTACATTAATTAAATAATTTGTTAAACCTTTTTGTGGTTGGATTTGTAGAAATGGTGCAATTACAGTAACCTGAAGTTCTCATAAGGATCAAATGTGCCCATTTTATTAAAAAAATCCCAATTGTTTTTATAATTACAGGGTAACAACAGATACTACTACCCAGCATTAGCATTGTTTTTTGAAAAGTGTGTGTGAGAGTGAATAACAAAGGCTGTGAGGAAACAAAGGACTATGAGATTGGTAGCACCCACCAGGCCAGCCGTTCCTAGTTCTGGGCAGGCCAGCAGCTGTACATCTGGGTCTGACCTAATGCCGTTCCACAATCAAAGCTATTCACAAGTATGCACACCCATGCCACACAATCTTAGCATCTCTCACAAGTCTGACCTAAATTATATTTTTGAGAATAGTTTTTGACTCTCCTCTTGCTTTAGAGATATTTCTCGAAATGGGGTCTAGCACTAAACATCTCAAACTAATAGAAGCCAGACCTAATTAGGTTATCTTGTGGTTCTTCTGCTCTGAAACCTAATCCTAAACAGTTTTGTGGCAACGAAGCATTAGTACCGTCAAACAAGCCTTCTGAAAAAACAGTTAGTAACGTTGGCGATTCTAAGTATCAGAGCATGCTCCAAGGTGGGGGCTTAAGTGTAGTTCTCTAATATCTTCTCATTGGTCTTGTTACTTTTCCTGTACTGAACTAGTAGTGCAGGCTTCGGCAGATGTTTGAGTATGTCTAGATTGTCTTGGGCAGAGAGAGCGATAGAGAGTGCCCACAGTCTCTGGGCCATGGTGGAAACAATGACAACCATTGGCTTCACTGGTCCTTGATTCATTCGTCCCGGCCTCTGTTTCGAATAATTGTTGGGAGCGTCTTTGTGCTGTGAACTCGGGTCAACTCTCATCCTCCACCCCTGTAAGAGAGAGCTGAGGTCGATGTGGTCTCTCACCCAGAGCTTCTTCTGTGGGCTGCTGAATGACAACTAGTCTGTCTGATTTTAACCCTGACTTTAGCCCTGACTTGAGTCATGTTCAGTCATGTTTGCTTTTGCCTTCTGTTATTGGGATGGATTGACACACATTTTTGCATGAGATGGGAAATGTTTTGAATTGCTGTTAGTACTTGACAGTCGGGGAAAAAGAGACCAAACATACAGAGGGACACTGTTGTTTTTGACAGAGCCGGTTGTCAATGGATCCCAGACAACCTGGGACAGGCTTAAGAATGCTTAGTTGCAAGACTGGGTGTTTTTTCCTGAACTAAATGTTGATGTCATGATATGAGAATTTAACGAGTCAATATAAATAAATTATATATTCAGTTTTTATATATTCTCTTTATCATATATTCTATATTTTTTATTTTGTATAAAATGTTTGGGGGGGGAGTTCTTTTGAGTGACAAAATAATATATATTTTTACTTAATGTTATTTACTTTTTTGTGTGTGTGTGTTGTTGGTTCCATATTTTCTAGTCTTGGTGGTTACTTAAGAACTTGACTGTAGATAAATAACTTTCATGGGTCCATTGTGTGCCTTCTCTTAATCCCCTTGATCAAATCTCTCTCTCTCTCTCTCTCTCTCTCTCTCTCTCTCTCTCTCTCTCTCTCTCTCTCTCTCTCTCTCTCTCTC
>JAOPJO010000034.1:18703310-18717467 GCA_027123675.1 Molva macrophthalma | reverse complement strand
TCTCTCTCTCTCTCTCTCTCTCTCTCTCTCTCTCTCTCTCTCTCTCTCTCTCTCTCTCTCTCTCTCTCTCTGCGCGCCTACCAGAGACTCTCCAAGTCGAGTAATGTATTGTGGTAAAACTACTTAGTTTTTCTACACTACTTAGTTTTATCTCATGTGATACCACATGAGCTATTTGTAGTTTTGACCTCTTCGATCTAGCCACGTTTGTAGACGTATTGCACAGTATCTGCTCTTGAGAAGTACGACGACAACCATTTAACCAAAAAAGTATTGTTATTCCTACCTGTGTGTTTAGAAACTGATACATCAATGGAGGCTTATTTGTAAGCCAATATTGATGGTCTAAATTCTAAATGAATACCAGTATTTACATGGAAATGTATATTAAAAGCAATCACATTTTCATTTTGTATAGTGCTGCTAGAATCTGTGACATAACAAATCCTGTCAAGTTTGCACCATAAACGGCGTCCACTAATATGGATATGATTCGGTTTGACAGAGGCTGAACCACCCATGCCCTGTTTTTTTTTACGAGTTCCGAACACACCAGCATAGACCCAACCGTCTCACTGTGGACCAGTCGCCCACCTCCCACTGCGCCATGAGGGTGACTAATGATCCAATAGATCCTAATGGCCATGCCTTGCTCTCTCCATGCAGGATGTAAAACTATCAGCAGAAGTGGAACCGTTCATCCCGCAGAGGAAAGGTGTGGAAGGGCACTTGGTCAGAATGAGTCTCCCTGGAGAGTCTGGGGGCATCAACAACAACAGCAGCAGCAGCAGCAGCAGCAACAACAACAACGGTGGTGGTGGAGGAGGAGGAGGAGGAGGGGGGGTCGAGACAACCCCCATCCCCAGCTACCTCATCACCTGCTACCCCTTCGTCCAGGAGAACCAGCCCAACAGGTACTCTTGGCGTTCTGCTTCATGGGTGTTCTGCCTCGTCTGCAAGGCGTGACTGCATATTTTAACCAAATTGGTGAAAAGGCAATAAAAGTCAGGGGTTGCATATCGTGGGATGAGTGCTCTTTTTTTATTTTTTATAAAAAGATTTGCAACTTAAATTGGGGTTTGAAATCAGGTGGCTGTATATGGAAATGAGGTTGGTCAGTTTGAGAGCAGTCCCGTTAGTTTAAATGCTCACGATTCATTCCCATAACGTTCCTATAAAATGCCTGTTGCCTGGTGTACCCATTCTCAAGTGCATGTAGAACATTAGCTCCAGTCTGTTTACTATCCATTGTTTGCTTATGTTCAAATTTCCACAACTTTTTTGTTGTCCTTATAATGAGCAGAGAGGCTCTGACTCCACCCCTAACGATATAGATCAGTGATGCTCACGGACCTCCATATTGCTTTTCAGCCATTGGATCCCTTGGTCACTTACATTCTGAACGGACACGGCCTGTTCCCCAGTTCACAGGCGGCCGCTATCTGCTTCTCTGCAGCGAGTCTCTCTTTGTCTGAAGGGATCTGGTGTATCCTGCGCACATCCGGCCCTTTGTTTCCTTCCTTTGCGTTTTTGAATACAAGGAAATGGCCACTTATAGAACGCTGGCTGGCAATACGCTGTCTGGATCCTTACAAAACTAGTAGTATAGCAGACCAAAGCACAGGCCTTGCCTCACTCATTGAATAATTTCTACTATCCCCAAACCATTTCCATTTCCATCCAAATGTATGTAAATCACTTCGAAACTAAAGACATTTACATCTAAGCCAGTGTGAGACCAAAGCTGTGGACATTGTGTTACATAACATTTGTGGGAAATTCAGAAAGGGATTTTTTGATAACTGACAAATTTAAAATAAATGTAATTCGGTAGAATAGTGCAATATTTTATACTGTTATACTATTCAATCTCAAACAAGATATTTTCTTTACACTATAATTTACGAAGGAAATGGAATGAAACGAAAAAAGCAACAGTCATATATTATCGCAATGTTGCAATGATTCAAGAGCCAATCAGCATTCTTTGTTGGCATTGTGCCCAGTGTTTAATGACATTTGTTTATCCCTGTCAGCAACTTTGACTTTGGTGCATCATCACCACGAATAAAAGAATGTTACAACCTACTGGAATCTAATGGCATCATTATCAAGGCAGTGTCATTTCTCCATTGGTCCCTATTAACCCTAACTGAATAACGTGGACTGAAACCACATCCTTCCTTGGTTCCCCCTCACAGGCAACACACAACGATGTACAATGGAGGAGAGCTGCGCTGGCAGCAGCCCAACCCCAATCCCGGTGGGCCGTACCTGGCCTACCCCATCATGCCCTCTCCTCAGCCTCCGGTCTCCAACGACTATGCATACTACCAGATCATGCCCGCACCATGCCCCCCTGTCATGGGCTTCTATCAGCCTTTCCCTGGGCCCTATCCCGGGTCCGTGCAGGCCGGGGTGGTGAACCCCGTATCCGCAGCTGACGTCGGCGAGAGACCGCCCCATTTCGGACAAGCTTTTGGACTGACCAATCAGAGAGGACGGGGTCTGATCCGGTCACCTCTGCTGCCTAAGGTAACCCTGACTGTAGTCATGCTAACAGACCGAGGTTTTACATGGAGCAGGCACCAAAAAACAGTGAGGGGCCCTCTTCTGTTAATATGTCTGTTAAGCCCTCCCTCTTGTTAACTTGTTTCCAGCAGCAGCAGCAGCCGCTGGGGGCGTGCCAGCCCCTCAGGGGGCGTCGTCCCCCTACCAGGAGTGTAGCGGTACAGAAGGAGGTATGCGGGGCCCTGGGGCCCAACGGTAGAGCCAAGACGGTCCTGCTGGTGGATGCAGCGCAGCAGACCGGTATGCCGTACCACAGCAGTAATTACTCCACTTCTTAATACCTCGATGCATGATGTTTGTCACCATTAACGAGGGAGGTTCCTGACCACTAATTTCCCTGACGGTTAACTGAACGTTTTTTCAACGACTAATTGACTAGCCTATAAAAAAAGAAAATGCCTAGAAATGGTTTCAAACTGGTGGACAAAACTGGTGGTTTCAAACTTTCCTGGACAAAGAAGTATCAAGCCAACATAAGGTTTCAACCCGCCATAGCACCGTAGCTCCCCTCACGACACGTCTAATATGGCCCCACTGTATCTGCAGACAGCCTGGGTGAATTACAGTGTATGATGACATCTTGACTTCATGCCGAGGAGCTGCCACAAGCACAAAACGAGCAACCCTAATTTGATTTAAACCCCTTACCAGCAAACTGCTTGGCGGCAGCGTTTCTCTTCCGTAGTCTCATGATTCAATTGAAGTGGTAACACTTTACAATAAGGGTCCATTTATTAACCATTATTTAATGCAGTAATAAGCGTTATTATATAGCATTAGCATAGGGGTGAGGGTTAGGGTTAACCCTAATAAATAATGTATAAATTAATAACTTAGTTAACATGTACACCATTAGTAAACATGAATACCATTAGTAAAGGATCACAAGATGTTAGTTAACTGTTCATTGAGTAAGTTAATTGTTAGTTAATGCTTATTACTGCATTTACTCGGGCAGTGATGAGGATGATTCACAAGACATAAAAATGCTTCCCTGCTAGGTGAATAGGCTGCAAACAATGACGTTAAGCCTCATCGGAACCAGGGTGGCATTCATGAGGTGACCGTCATGTTACTTCACGGGTAGAAACCCCAGTAAGAATGCAGTTCTTCCAGTTGGAGAAGTGTGTTTCATAACTCAGGCTGGCGCCAGATGTCACGCTGAACAATTGCCAAACACCATCTACTCCACTGGATGACTCAGCTGATTCTTGTGTGGATAGATGTAATTTCCTGACCAAAAACATTACATTTTTAAGTGTATTCAATAACTAAACAAACATGAAAATGTAATGTTTTTGGCCAAGTTGAAAATTGTGTACATTACTAAATCATTAAATAAATAATTCAAGCATTTTTGCTTTTTTTTGAATTGATGGAAAAGGCTGATGTGTTTTCAATAATCTTCCAAAGTGCATTATGACTTGTTTGATTTGAAGAAGCTTACTTCACCTTTTTATATCAAAGACGGTAAAACAGCGATTGGTATTAACTCTTTGCACTCGAGATCCTTTGGGTCCGGTTCATCGGTGTCACGACTCTCCTCCTCCGACCTCACGGCCTTCTCCTCCCCCCTCCCCAGATTTCCCCGGGGAGGTCGCCATGCGGGCGGGGGCGGAGCACGGCAGCCCCTTGCTGTGGAAGAACCGGCCTAAGAGAAGGCAGCCGTCCAGCTCGGCGGAGGGCTATGGCGAGCAGGGCGCCGGCGAGGTGGACATAGACAGCGACAGCGGCTACTGCAGCCCCAAACACAACCAGGCGGCCGCACAGCGCGCTGCGGAGGGCACGCCGGCGTCCACGGTAGTGTGTGTGTGGGTGTGTGTGTGATGTCATAATATCATAGTGACATATCCTGTATATCTTATTTTATGTACGAGTGGACCACATTTTGTAGTTGAAGTGTAGTTTAGAAAGTTTGTGATTATGATCAATGGAGCACTATGCAATATTTCTGTAAAACAATTAAGTACAAATGATCAAATGACTCGTAACATTACAGCAGCTCTCTGTAAAGCCAATGTTCTGCCTTATGATTGTGTAGGTTGAACAAATATTGGTCAACTAGCTGGCAAAAGAATAGTTTTGTAGCTACTAATCAGGAAAATGATCTACAAAGTCAAGTTCCTGGTTGCTTTTCTCTGCCCAACTACACTGATCTGCGTGTGCACAATTGGAAATTGTTTAGTGGGTGTGGCTTAGGGCATGTGGACGTATTTGTTTGCCTTCTGTCTTTTCTATTTATTGCTGGTTATTGGAATTTCCTCTGTATCTTGCCTACTGCTCCATTAATATTGATGAATGATTTCCAAGCATATTTATGTTATCTTTTCATCCTTAACTATTTTGTTCTTTCTCCTTCGACAGGGAGTAGAAGCAGGTGTGATG
Source organism: Molva macrophthalma (assembly GCA_027123675.1). Taxonomy (NCBI): domain Eukaryota; kingdom Metazoa; phylum Chordata; class Actinopteri; order Gadiformes; family Lotidae; genus Molva; species Molva macrophthalma. Next base: position 18,712,511 of record JAOPJO010000034.1, on the reverse strand, counting down.
ACAGGTATGTTATTTTAAAGGTTTATTTTTTCATTGTTTTGTTTTGCCATTCTTGGTTTTGTAACAGATTGTGTGTGTGTAGTTAAAAATGCACTAAATTCACATTTGACAAGAGAAGCTGGTGGGATACATAAAGCAGTGTTACCTTTAAGTTTGTGCTGCTATTGGATGCATTTGGTGTACAATTTTGTGTGTGTGTGTGCTCAGCAGGGAGCTGGGTGAATGTAGCCCCCCAGGCAGCACAGAAGCCCTGGGGGGAGAGGAACGGCCCCTTCCACAGAGGAGACCAGAGGAAAGCCACTGACCAGAGGGGATTCCCACAGGTGCACAGCATGTTCACTATATACTGTTACTGTTACTAAGTGCTGCTCGAAAGACCTTGGCTGTAGGGTGTGTCATCAAGCGAAAGAATGTCCACAGCTGTTATACATACCAGATTAAACAGCTGATCTGCAGTTTGCAGCATCGGGTGTTTGGCCCAGAAGGTAAACGGAAGGTTTTTTTATGATTTGGTCTTCAAGGAGAATTGTTTTCATTGTGTTCATCATGAGGCTAATTGACCACAATGGGCTAGTCCATTACCGACCCGACTGCGGGTTAGCCTTGTAAGGCCAGCCTTATCTCACGAGTTCATTCTCGGCTACACTGCACATCAGTCTAGCCTCGAACACTTTGAGCGCCTCTCCTAAACATTATAGGATGAACGGGAACAAACAGAGCCATAGAGTTAGTTATTTAACCATGTGCCATTCTCTCGTCAGGATTTCCATGTCGGAGGCTACGCTGGGCGCCTGCAGCACAACCTGAGCGCTAACCCTGCAGACAAGAGGCTGATGCCAGGAGGGGTTCCCGGGACCCAGCCCACTCCAGAACCCCTGTACTTTGAGGTGAGCGGGGTTCACGATCACATGCACAGGATCATCGAACGCAAGAGTCCACAGTCCTTCCTTAAACACTGGGGTTGGTTTGGGTGTTGTTGTGTTATACTGAATGGTGCATGTGCACTGCATGAATCATTTGCATAGATTCATGATTTCCATGATGTCGTTACTCATGTCTGTCAGGATGAAGATGAGTTTCCAGAGCTGGCCTCAAGCGGCTCGGCCCAGCGCAACGCCAAATCGGAATCCAACACAGGCCCGATGCAGACGCAAGCCAAAATCCACAAAAACCTGGTGAGAAGGTTCTCAATTCGATGAAAGACTAGAACCTGAAGGCCCAGCTGAATAGGCTTCCCCACTGGGCACAGATCAATCTTTTATAAAAACAAAAGAAAGAAAAACTATGAATAAATGAAAAAATGACTTCCTTGCTTTTGAGTTATAGCCCTTTCACACATTTCCACTGCAAACCGGACATTCTCCGGATTATACCCGGAGGGGCTGTACGTGTGAACGCAAATGTCCAAATCCGCCCTTCCGGAGTTTACCCGGAGTTTACCCGGCCAGGCCCCTAGTGTATAAAGTCTGGAGAATCGGAGAGCCAGAGAATTCACAAAAAGCGAGTGGGGGTGGTGCTGACGTGTTGATGACGTTCTTATCATGCGACTGAAGAAGAAACACGGAGCACGGAGTGTAGCTGCTTCGTACTTTTGTCTTCTCGCCTGTATTTTGCGTTCCAGCTTCTTTCTGCTCTCCACTCTTCTGTTGATATTGCGGATACGTCTAAATAAATGCAGTATTGGTATCACCGCAAAAAGAGTCAGCATTACGGAGCCGGAAGCCTCACCCGCGATCTTCGATGTGTTGTAAACAAAACACTGCGACTACCGCTGAACTGTGTGTGTTGCATGTGTGAAAGGGAAACTCAGGATCATCTCTGGACCCGAATCTCCGGAGATGATCCGGAGTTCACGTGTGAAAGGCCTATTAGTGTGTTAGGTAGAATACATGCTGTTTTTAGCTGTTTTTGTCCTAATTTGTGACTCTTTCTAATCATTTGATTTCTTTTGCTAAAGATTTTCATTTGCTAAAGCCTTCTATGTATTTGTCAACATCCCTGTAACAGGGAATTGCACTGCTCAGAATGACCCTGTGTACTGTGCACATGGCAAACAATACATGTTGACTTTGACTCTGTGTCCAAGACCTCCCTAACCCGTCGGTCTCGTTGGCCCACAGCTGGATAACCTGCCAGAGAACTCTCCCATGAACATCGTCCAGACGCCCATCCCCATCACCACCTCGGTCCCCAAGCGGGCCAAGAGCCAGAGGAAGAAGGCTCTGGCGGCCGCCCTGGCCACGGCCCAGGAGTACTCCGAGATCAGCATGGAGCAGCGCAAACTACAGGTACCAGCATGCACTGCGGTCACCCGGCAGTCAAGAGGTTTGGTAGTTCACAGTTAACCCCGGGTGGCCGTGCGTTCCCCCTGTGGGCCTGCAGGAGGCGCTGACCAAGGCGGCGGGGAAGAAGAGCAAGACTCCGGTGCAGCTGGACCTGGGAGACATGCTGGCGGCGCTGGAGAAGCACCAGCAGGCCATGAAGGCCCGGCAGCTCACAAACACCAAACCACTGTCCTTCACAGGTATACACACACGCACGCACACACACACGCACGCGCGCACAAGCGCACACACACACATACACGCACCCAAACCACAGATATAAAAGATTGCTGAATAATTATGTTTTAGTTGACTCATTTAGGCACAAGCTGACTTTTCCTACTCCATTATAAGCAGCAGTTCACCAGAGTTGCTCCACTTGCTTAACCTCGCTCTCTCTATCTTAATGTTAAGATGACGATACAGCAATGTTAACCTTACTCTGAGATATGACCATACTCAACCAGTGTATCTCTCTCCTCTCCTCTTCCTCTCCCTCTCCCTCTCCTGTCCTCTTCCTCCAGTGGGGACGACGGCCCCCTTCCACAGCTCGGGCCCCAGCAGTGTGTCGTCCGCGTCTAAGGGCCACCAGCACCACCACCACCAGCAGCAGCAGGCTGGGCCGCCTTCCCACAATGCCCTGGACTCCACCGCCCCCCGCGTCAGGAGGGGCAAGGAGCGAGAGATCCCTAAGGTCAAGAGGCCCACGGCACTCAAGAAGGTACGCACAAAAATATTCAAATATAGAAAAAAACACAAATAATGGAAACATTTTACAATAAGGGTACATTAATAAAGCATTAATTAACATTAGTTAATGCAGTAATATGCACTATTATAGAGTAGGGGTTAGGGGTTTAATACCTTAGTTAACACGATGAACAGGAACACGATTGGTAAACATGCACTCCATGAGTTGCCTGTTAATTAACTGTTAGTTCATGCTTATTACTGCATTAGCTAATGTTAATTCATGGATGATAAGCTAAGGGCCCCTTCCCCTGGGAGTATAAGCCTGCCCGGCCTCGGCGTCTTCCGTCAGCGTCTATTTATTGAGCATTATGAGCGAGGGGTTTGCCGGTGATGTTTTTTGTGGTTGGGGTCCAGATCATCCTGAAGGAGCGCGAGGGGAAGAAGGGGAAGCCTAGCGTGGAACCCGGAACCCCGGGCCAGGAGGAGCACCCGGACGAGGAGCTCCACTTCACCGACGACCTCACGCAGGAGCCCGCCTCCCAAGAGGGTGAGCCTGGGGGGAGGTCGTCCATCGCGGCCCCCCCCCCCCTGCCCCCGAATCGGCTTGGTCCCGTCACAACAACAAGTCTCCGTATTTGCAACGCGTTTCACCGTTTTATTACCGTTGTTGACGTTGTTGTTGTCGTCGTGTCTTTCTGTCAGAGAACGGACTGAGCATGCCCAGTGATGCGTCCTTGTCTCCGGCCAGTCAGAACTCTCCGTACAGCATCACCCCCGTGTCCCAGGGCTCCCCCGCCAGCTCAGGCATCGGCAGCCCCATGGCGGCCAACGCCATCACCAAGATCCACAGCAGGCGCTTCAGAGAGTAAGCACACACACACACACACACACACTCACTCACTCACTCACTCACTCACTCACTCACTCACTCACTCACTCACTCACTCACTCACTCACTCACGTACACAGTCGCACATACTCGCATACTTACACAAATGCACATACTCACACATGCATGCACTCACACATACACACACAAAACTCACATTTTGCATGGACATCAGAGAGAGCCAGATAAGTAGAAAAAAATATATATTCTATGAAAATCCCAAGAACTAGAAGATAACTGGAAAATGTATTCAGCAGAAATGTTTGGCCCACCCCAATAGATTCAGCAGCACTTTGGCTGACCGGCATATTTTAAAAGTGGATGGATTTTCTTGAGGGTGGTGCCATACAAATAAGGACTTGTGGTTTTTCAGTATGGCACAGATGACTCTCGCGTATCCCCATGCTCAGCAAAATCTCAGCTCCGTGTCACAGGGAGGGCTTTGTCCACGGCTGTGGGCTCCATTGTCTCAGCACACCCCTCCTTCTGACACATCCAGCGATTTAAAGCCTCCACAACACCACCCGAGCCAGGCTCCGCCTCCACCCAGCCCTGCTCAACAGGACGCTGGTGGCTCAGGCCACACAGCGTCGCACCACGTCACCAAGAGCCAAGATCATGAAGCACCGTGCCCCGTGCTAGATATTAAGGCTCCTCACAGCGGCTCTGCCCATGTGACAGCACAGCTTCCCGATCGATGTGGATCACCCTGTGTGATGTAATATCTGGGGGGGGTTAATCGACTAAACCAAACAGCACGTCACACACAAAGGTAGCAGCGTTGGAACATTGCATAAACGATCACATTTTCTTTTTTCTCATTTATGAATGTGTGTTTTATCAAGCAGTTGACGCTAGTTGGGGGTGATCTGAGCAGGAAGAAGAACCAAAAAAAGTGGAAGTGGCAGATTGCAACATATTTATTTCAAAGTAATTTCGTATATTTTGTATAGGCCGACTTAATATATGCTATATAATATGTACAATTAGAACAAACAATTATATTTCACATAGTGCTATCAAGACTGATCTCACTCGCTATGATTCTAAACTATGATTCTAAAGTGTGACTCGTGAGCCTGTGACTCAGTGCTGACCCCTTGTGGCCGTGCCTGGCTCTGCAGGTACTGCAACCAGGTGCTGAACAAGGAGATCGACGAGAGCGTGACCATGCTGCTGCAGGAGCTGGTGCGCTTCCAGGAGCGCGTGTACCAGAAGGACCCCACCAAGGCCAAGTCCAAGCGGCGCCTGGTCATGGGCCTGCGGGAGGTCACCAAGCACATGAAGCTCAGCAAGATCAAGTGTGTCATCATCTCCCCCAACTGTGAGAAGATCCAGGCTAAAGGTGAGAGCAGCAGACAAAGGAAACCCACTTTGTTCGTTGGACACACGCTGATATAAACAAGGAGCACACACATTAGATCCTATTATCTATGGGCAGGCTTTTCGTTTTCCTTTTTTTTTTTTGGTAAAGTGTTTCCATTGTGTTCATTCCACTGTGCAGGGTCAATGTGTTCATTCCACTGTGCAGGGTTAAGGTGTTCATTCCACTGTGCAGGGTTAAGGTGTTCATTCCACTGTGCAGGGTTAATGTGTTCATTCCACTGTGCAGGGTCAATGTGTTCATTCCACTGTGCAGGGTTAAGGTGTTCATTCCACTGTGCAGGGTTAAGGTGTTCATTCCACTGTGCAGGGTTAATGTGTTCATTCCACTGTGCAGGGTTAATGTGTTCATTCCACTGTGCAGGGTTAAGGTGTTCATTCCACTGTGCAGGGTTAAGGTGCTCATTCCACTGCGCAGGGTTAAGGTGTTCATTCCACTGCGCAGGGTTAAGGTGTTCATTCCACTCTGCAGGGTTAAGGTGCTCATTCCACTGCGCAGGGTTAAGGTGTTCATTCCACTGTGCAGGGTTAAGGTGTTCATTCCACTGTGCAGTGTTAACACAGCTCTACTCTGTGTGGGTTTCAGGTGGCCTGGATGAGGCACTGTACAACGTGATTGCCATGGCCAGGGAGCAGGAGATCCCCTTCGTGTTCGCCCTGGGCAGGAAGGCTCTGGGGCGCTGCGTCAACAAACTGGTGCCAGTCAGTGTGGTGGGCATCTTCAACTTCTCTGGGGCTGAGGTGAGTCACGGCTACCGAGTCTTTTCAGAAGGAGCATCACAATCACAATTATTCTGTTATATTATTCTGTTATGGTATATTTACACATACAAAGTGACTTGGCGAGGTTGGTGCATAAAAGAAAATAAGCAACACGATATAAGCAAACTATTTACAAAATATTGAAAGAGAAGAATTAAAACAATATATTAAGTAACAATATTTACACCCTAAGTTATTGACAACTATAAATGATAGGCTGTGAAAGGCTAAGAGGCAATGAGAGTAGACTAGAGGCTATGAAATGGGAACGAGGCATGTACACTATAATTAGAATAAATTTAGGTTTAGGTATGTATGTATATACATTAGCATAACCTTCCTATAACATTTGTATAGGATTTCAAGTCAATGAAGTCATTATAGTTATAATTTTGTTATACATATTCTTAATTTGGAATAATTATTTCGTAATTGGAATTTGAATTAACAAACCAAATTCCCTGAAATTCCTCTAGATTGCCCGGTCATGCTGCTAAGATGCTGCTATCCAAGTGCACTGTTTTAGGTCTCTCTCTCTCTCTCTGGGTGTCTCTCTCCCCCGCCAGGCCTTGTTCAACCAGCTGGTGTCCCTCACGGAGGAGGCCCGCAAGGCCTACAAGGACATGGTGTCGGCCCTGGAGCAGGAGCAGGCCGAGGAGGCCCTGAAGAACGTCAAGAAGGTCACCCACCACATGGGCCACTCCCGCAACCCCTCCGCCGCCTCCGCCATCTCCTTCTGCTCCGTCATCTCCGAGCCCATCTCCGAGGTCAACGAGAAGGAGTACGGTAAGACCCCCCCCCCACGGACACACGCTGGCTCTTCCCCCGGTTCTCCTGGTCACCGTGGTTACAATGCGGCCGTGTTTTCTCCAGGTTTGACCGAACCGAGTGTCACAAGCATTGAATCATTAGATCAAGATCCATATGACAAAGATTTGTACTTTTTAAGCAAACCAATCAAGTTAAAACGCGTATAACGTTGTGCGAGGAGACATGAACGTCCCTCAGATTACCCGTTGACCCTTAATTGAACTTGTGCTACAGTGGCATCATAAATGTGTGTCCGCGCTCCCAGCCACAGAAAACCAGGCTGTAATAACCCTTTACAAGTACCACACAAAGCAGTGCATTGTCGTAACGAATGTATTCACCAGGTTGTGTCTCCCACCATTCGGGGTGCATGTCGTTCATCCACTCTAGAGACCAACTGGAGGAATATGGTGGAGACGTCCGACGCCCAGGAGCCCGCGGAGGCTGAGCCTAGCCGCCTGGCTCCTGCCTCCGCCTCCAACGCCACCGCCTCCCAGAAAGACAACCAAAGCCCGGCCGCCGGCACCAGCAGCAGCAGCAGCAGCACTACCGGCCAGGCAGTGACCCAGGCGTCGGCGGCGGCGCAGCCCAGGGGGAGTGCGGCGGCGGCGGGCGGCGGGGAGCGGGAGGAGGGCCGCGTGGACGACCGGCTGGAGCTGGCCTCTCAGCAGAGCACGGAGACGGGCTCCCTGGACGGCAGCTGCCGGGAGCAGCTGCACTCCTCCATCACCTCCACCACGTCCACCCTGGTGCCGGGCATGCTGGAGGAGGAGGACGAAGAGGAGGAGGAAGAGGAGGACTACACGCCGGAGCCCATCTCGGTGGAGGTGCCGGCGCTGAGCAGCCGCATCGAGTCCTGGGTCTCCAAGACCCTGGAGAACCTGCAGCTGGGCAAGGACCAGGACAGCACGGATGAAGAGGAGGAGGACGAGGAGGAGGACGAGGAGGAGACGGCGGGACAGAGCGAGGAGGAGATTGAGTCGGCTGACCTTGCGGATGAGCGGGCTGAGGGCAAGGAGCAGACGGAGACCAAGAAGATGGCGGGTTGATCCCACGGCGCCATCCCCCTTGGTTTTCTGTCTTCAGACTTTCCTTTTTATCGGTTGATTTTATTTGTCCTTTTTTTTTTTTTTCTTTTTTTTTCCCCGTTCGTGTCATTCTTCTCCCATCGTGTCCAGTCGACTTTACCCTTGTCTCCGACACCACCAGACATTATCTCAGGTATATCCAGCAAACCAACCTTACCAATCCCACATGGACACTCAAACCCAACCACACGGCGGCGGGCCGAGGCTCTACAGAGAGACGAGAGTGGCAGCCCAACCCACGTCTACGGCGGTCAGAACACCCAACTCAACGCCTTCGTTCTTCTCTTTGTTTTGATTATCTTTCTTTTCTGATCTATGACCACCTGATTCGCTCGATTTTCGTTTTCTTCTTTTCTCCTTGTTTATTTTTTTAAAACACGTGTGTCTCTTAAAAGGAACTGGCCCACTGCCTGTTTACACTTGAATCAGAGGACACCGATCTCTCTGGCAGGACTACCGAGGGGGGGGGAGGAGAGAGAAACGGTGGGTTCCACGGACGGGGACTTTGGCTCTGTCCCAGATCCCATCCCCTCTTCCACCCATCATGCATTTCTCTCCTGGAGAGCACATGGGCGGGACTCCCAAGCACAGAGTTCACCAAGTTTACGGCTCTGTTTGCGTATACGTGTGCATATATATCTGCGTGTGTGGGTTCGGTTTGTCTGTAGCTGTGCGCTAGCTACTACCAGACCTATCGTCCTGGTGTTTGGATTAGCTTCATGTTAAGACGATATGCAGTTCTATTATTTTCTTTGTTTGACTTATTTTGAGCTTCTCCCCCCTTTCTCACCGTTTCAAGAAGGAAAAGACATCCATATGTGCACTATTGCTGTGTTGCTTTGTTTTTAATTCGGCAAAATATTAGCACTAGGGTAATACTCAAGTCAAACTCACTCCCACTTAGAAGTTATGTTCTTTTGTTTTCATTAATGTTAAAGACAAAAAAGTAAATTTGACCCACTAATGGTATGGTTTAAGATGCTTGTATGTGTGTGTATATAAAATGACTAGCCGTTTCGAAGGCCAACCTGTAAACGTCTGCTCTATTTGGCCTTGCCTGGTGTGAAATGATTCTTTGTTTAGTGTGGAGTGGTGTTGCAATCCGTCTGCAGTCTTGTTGTCGTGGTTCCACTTTGGGTTAATCTGCTCTGTCCCTATGAGATCTGTCCTATCTGCAGAGCCACACACACACACACACACACACACACACACACACACACACACACACACACACACACACACACACACACAC
>JAOPJO010000034.1:18676860-18703210 GCA_027123675.1 Molva macrophthalma | reverse complement strand
CACACACACACACACACACACACACACACACACACACACACACACACACACACACACACACACACACACACAGAGAGTGAACTCTCCTGTCACATCGTTTGAGTAGATAGAAATGTATTATATTTTGTTCCGCCATATCCACCACCAAACAACACCTCTCATTGTTCAAACCCTAGAGACGAGATATTCTCTCATTGGTCACACCCTAAAGAGGGGATGTGACCAAACTGAACCACGCTGTGATGAGGCCATCATACATAGGAACTACTTCAGCACTGGTAGTGACCGGAAACATGTAGATATATACGTATTTTATGTTTCAGTGTTTTATAACACAACCACCTTGTTTGTTAAGCCATGTAGGAACAATTGTGGTGTGTCCGTTGGAAGCTAATTCGATAGAAGTATTTGATATTGAAGCATTCAGCGAACTGTATGCCATGCAGTGACTATGCTATCGATACCTTCTGTAGGGCCATATGCAATATGAAGCCCTGCAGATGGAACAAGGCAACGTACTTAGTATTATGCTTTTTGGATTATGGAACGTCTTTAGTAGTTTGATAATTGGGTACGCTGTGTCTGGGCTACAAGATGCCGTTTCTTCCATTAAAGTGTGTTGGTAGTGTGTATGTGTGTGGCGATCGACAGCAAGTGTGTCCTTTGCACTATGTATATACAGTACCAGAAAAGGTCTTGTAACTAATGTGAAAAAAATGGTTCCATGAAGTACCTTTTTTCAGTGTGTTCTTCGTCTTTATATGGATATTTAAAGTTTCATGTGTCACACTAGCAATGTTGTTTATAGGACATGGCTTCATACCCTGGTGTTTATACTACCATCATTTTTATGATTAATATCATTAAACTATTGTTTAAGTAACCCTTTTACCCGTGTTCATCTCTGTTCTATCAAACAAGTAAAATGTCTTGAGCGCCTACAACTCAACACTGTAAACCTGCAGTTTGGGCACAAGAGGGAGACAGTGCTGCTTTCGATCCGTCTTGACTGGACCATTTGTTAGTGGTCCGTTTCGTTTGTTTAAATAATATCCCAAACATACACGCATTGATGGAATAGTGATGTACTGTGTAAACAAACAAAAAATGAAAAAAAGATTGTGACTTGATTAAGAATTTATTTTTACACCATGTAAAATGTTTACTTTGTAATTAAATTTGTACTTACTGTGTGTAATTACATGGATTATAGTTTGACCATATGCTTGCTGTGAAGCTAATGGATATGATTACTGTTTTCCGTAACTCCTCCCTGTGCAGATGACAAGAAAATAAAAGTATAAAAACTTATGCGTTGCAAGGTATGACCGCAATCTACATTTTCCTCATAAGGAAATGCAAATCTCCTGCAAATTCCATTCCGTTCCTTTGTGTGTACAAGTTCAGAGGTAATTTTAACAGGCCTCCGATTCATACTATTGTCTATTGTTCGTCAGCGCGCAATCGGAGGTTATCGCTTTAGTGATGACTGACCAGTGACCACAGGGACAACTATGAGGAAATCGGCTATGGCTAGGCAAGCAGAAGGCTGTGATTTATGACTGGCGCAACAAACAAACCAAAAACCTTGATTGCAAACCTGATTTCTGAATCACTGATGCTACAACAGCCTTCTGATATAGTATGAAAAGAGTACATTTGATACGGAAAGTATCACAAGGTGCTTCACATAAGTAATGATAGTAATAACGGCTAGAGCACCAAGGAATATGCTTATACAGTAAAAAAAAAAAAAAAAAAAAGATACATATAAAAACTACAAATAAAACACTGAAAGGAGTAAAATAATGACAGCAACATCAACAGTCCAGCATACTGGATATCGCGATTCCTGCCTGTTGATGGTGAAATGCATTAAAATACAACTGTTTTGTTGAGAAGACGAGACTAGACGGCTTGAGGGAGAAATATTACGGCATTATGTAGGCAAAAAGGCTTTAAGCGTAGTTTTTTATATTTATATTGTCAATGAATGAGATGGGAATATATATATAGCTTAAGTCTAATAGTAAACAAATTAACCAGTTTTTCTGAGCGCTTTGGACAGGAAACGCCTAACTTTAACTGTGCACGTACACAGCATGAAATTACATGACTAATACAATCAAATCAAACATTTATTTTCAAAGGAAATATGAGGTTACAGGTTGAAATTGACTGTAATGATTTAACAGGATCGGAAAATAGTTCCTTTGCTTTGTGCGTTCAGTTGCACTCTTCCTCATTTCTTGAGTTATCAAGCCTCTGGCTGCATCGACAGCACCACAGTCTCCCATTATGTGCAACACAAATCACTCGGTGGTTAACTTCACACGACCCACACTTGCACCAAAACTCCTTGTATCGTCTGTCTCTTGCCTAAGTCTGCTAACTGATCTGACTGAACCGGTCACTAATTGGTGAGAACAGATATGGTTCTTGCTTCCAGTATGCTGCATACTCGACATTAATAGTAAATCAAAACTTTGATTTATATGTTTTAAAATCGAATTCGATGAGATTCGAGTGCACGGGCAGTGTGCGCAGTTAGCCGAGTAGGAAGGTAGGCAGACGGCTACCCAATAATTTGGAGGAATGATGAGAATTATGATTCAGATAACAGATTTTATTACATTTACATTATTACTAAATTGCTAACATTTCCTATGGCTAAGCAGTTCTGAAACCTGTGTACTGTACACTATTATTTATTTTAACTAAACAAAATTAAAAATACATTGACATAGGCAGAACTTACAACTATAGACCCACAATAATATGTCAAATGTTTCCATCTGAAATGGGTCGCCTATGATTTAAACCTCCACTATGTAACTTTTCTACTGCTACTACTCCATTAAAAAAATCGAATAGAACTTTGGATCAATCGATCCAGTCAGTTGCCTTGGTTTCCTTAGCAAATAACGTGAGTTGTGAAGTCATTAAGAAGCATCAACATTTTCAGATGACATTAACTGTCGTCTGAAAAACGGATATAGCTACAACTCTGTAGCTTCAACTCAAGCCATTAGGGGCTGCTAATGGGGAAATGTACATAGTGCAGGTTTAAATGACAAAAGTACCCCCCTGCAGACTAGAGAAGTTATGAACAGTTTCTGGATGGATTTTAAAAATTGAATGGCAGGAGCCTACACAGTGTTGGCAGCTCGAGAGAACCTCTGCAGTCGGTTAGCTGCAGCTACCACATAGAAATGTTTCTGGAAAGAAAAGAGAAATGTTGTTGAATTTAGTTTACTGTGATACTTCATATTACTGAGCAAGTGTGTGTGTGTGTCCGTACCTTCCATTGGCGGTGAGCAGCCAGATAGCGCTGCAGTTTGATCTGAGACTTCAATGTTACATGATGGTGTTTGGCTTTTTCCTCAAGCTTATTCAACCATCTGTGTTTTGTGCAGCCAGAAGCACTCATTCGTCCACTGTCACACAAAAAAGTACATAACTGCCAAGTTGACAATTGTGATATAGATGTTATTTTTGGAAATGCAAAATATGACTTTTTGCCCAACCCTTTTTGATTGACAAGCCTTAGCACAAATAAAGCCTGGGTCTATATATTTATGTTACCTTTTGGTTGGGATGAGGAGTTCGGATATAAAGTCTTTTGCCTCACTTGTGACATTTTCAAAGCCTTCACTGTCGAATTCCCATTGGCCATGGAGGATATTGCTCATGGTCTCTGCATCATTGTCTCCCAAGAAAGGAGACAGACCACTTAGACTAGAAAGCAACCGAAAACTATTAGACGTTCGTGCGTACATACATTGTAAGTGTTTATTAACATACTGTCCATTTTGTATTATTTGTGTTCTTTTTGCACTTAAAAGGTGAGGGAGTTTACAGTATATATATATATGGGCATGTATCTGACGTGTTAAAAATGACTGAAACATGGTGTTGCATTTCACAGGTAAAATGAGGCGAGCCTGATTTACGGACAGCATTCAATGAAGCATTGTCCGCCATCAAATGTCAGTGAGATATTACACGTTTAACATGTAGCTTTAGCTACTGCAGTTGAAGTACTCACAGGATATCTAATGTTGTGCTTGTGTACAAAAGAGAGGGTAGGGGCAGGGGTGTAAACTGTATCTATCAACATTCACATGAACTTGTCGTGAACACAAGTTAATGTGTTTAAAGGTGGATATTTGTGTGTCTTGTGTGCCGGCACTTACAGCATATACGTAATCACGCCAACGCTCCACATGTCAGTGGGAAATGAGACAAAGTCATAGTTGACCACCTCAGGGGCCAGGAACTCAGGGGTACCAAAATTCACCTTTAGCTTCTCCCGTGGTCGGAACCTTGGATATACACAGGAAGGGACAAGATCCCAAATAAACAACACTATTAGTTTCAATCTTACAAGAGCAAGCCCTTGACTTATTTGATTCATTATTTTCTTGTCTGTCAGGGATGTCCTAAAAGGCTTGATGAAACATTTTGAAAATGTTCTCACATATAGCACATTTTAGGACTTAAAGAGCCAGCGAACACAAAACAACATGTATATTTTTAACTAAACTAACTCAATTCCTTTTTGTAATTTTGTATGAACAAAGAAATTCCAGTTCACATACTTTTTTCGCTTGGGCCAAGGCTTCCATCTGACTATTAAGGGAAGGCCTAACCTCCCTTACAAGTAGTTATCACTACTTGAGGTTTTGCCATGTGGAACCTTCCATTGTGAAACAGGAGATTTGTGGGGTGTAAGTGAGGCCTCTGTACGCTAAATGATCTACAAAGCGTGTCAATGTCATATGTGAACTGAAACACAGTTGCATCAAGTTCCCCCATGTTGCTGCCCAAGCTATATACAAGGTGTAATTCATTTTCTGAATATGGGAGTTATCGGTTTTGTTGATTGATTGATTGTAGATTGTTTGTTGATGGTGTCATATTCCCATCAAGTGTCCATCTACAGTCAAGGCTGAGGAATACAGGAATCGCAAAATCTGGTTTTCCATGATGTACAAGGTGTGTGCACTGTGTACATTTCAAATGCCTTTTGTGGGTTTGAAGGAGGGCAACACAGTGGTAACCTACTTGCACAGACAGACCTTTTTTGAATCCCTACCATCATCCAGAACTGAGCAACAGTGGAACTTTACTTTAGCATATGGAAGAGTGGTTTCCAGTGTATCCCAAACAAACGTTTGAACTAGTTAATCTGAAATTAATACAAAGTGTAGGCTAACAAAAGTGTATTGTGGGTTAATGACCTAAAACTAAAATGGAAAAATGTATCCTTTATTCAGTCATAACAATTGTTTTCCATATTTTCATTCGTTATAATGATTGCCCTCTAGATGTGAAAATATTTGTCAAAATTGTTTTTGCCTTGTTAAGCTGTTTTTACAGTAAGCCTTTTAGGGTGCAGGACCATATACTTACTTCCGGGCCAGCCCAAAGTCAATGATCTTGATCTGATTGCCTGTAGCACTCACACAAAGAATGTTCTCCGGCTATGATAGGAGAGAGAAATCAGATAGACACAAATCAGATACACATTTTAGCATCCTGAACATCACACACATTGGAATTGGATCTTTTCAAATCAGATTTGGCCATTTAAGCATGTCATTCTAGAGCTGACATATGTCTGATTCTAGCCAGACACAAGTTTAACCACCGCAGGATATGGGGCTTATGTACGTATTGTACATATTGTAATGTATTACATTTAAATCAAAAAAGAAGTACAAACATCTACAACAATCATTCTGCATCCTTCTGCAATAATAATGATGCCCACATGTTGTTATGGTAATGTCAAGTTGACTTAAATACTGCAGGCTATACCCAGAGAAATTGACCACAGCATCAAGCAAATGTATGACCATTTGAGTTCTGACATAATTCTATTTCAAAAGGTCTTCAATAATACACTCCCCAATATACCTATATTATATCTTGTAAGAGGCCATGGTTCTCCCAGTCTTTGCCAGTGAACAAAGAAGTTGCCCCATTATAATTGATGCCAGTCTCACTATCGTCCTGTCATCCTTATTGTACTGCAATATTTATAATATGTTCACTATTCTCTAGCCAACGTGAACAACTGAACACAAAAGACCTGAGCAAAACAATTTGAATTGAGCATTAGGTTAATGAAAGTTGTAAATGTAAATTATCAGATGACTTTAACAATAGTTTTGCCACCAATAGTTTGTAAAACTGTTGCTCAATAATCAGGGCAACATGAAGAATTTTACATAATGCTGAAATGGGATCCTGTTTTGCATGTTAATGATCTTAATGGGTTTTTACCTTGAGATCAAGGTGAAGGATGTACTGCTGGTGTAGGTACTGCACCCCTTCACATATCTGCTTGGTAAACACAATGGCATCCAACTCGGTTAGCTTGTAGTTCTCGTCCACGATGCGGTCAAACAGCTCTCCGCCTTCCACACTAAAGGAAGACAAATGTAGTTATATTCATAGCATGATCAGTCACTGTTGAACCATGGCTTGAATATCCCCACAAACAGATCCATATCTGACTGAGGAGGCTTTAAACCGTGCAGGCTGACTCACTACTCCATGATCAATGTCAGGTTTGTCCGTGATTCAAAGGCATCGTAGAGCTGAATCAAGTTCACATGGTTCAGTTGGTTCATTACCCCAATCTCATTCTTCACTTCATCCTGTGACAGTAAATGGAAGACAGCCCGGTACACAGAAAGAGAGGGATACATTACATCCAAGGTGCATTCTTTCTTATTGATTATAATTAAGTAATGATTGTGAACTGCAGAAGAAAGGGTGTGAGAGTGTGTGAATGCAGTGCGGATCAATGAACATCTAAACAAATGAATACAAATGGAAACTACTCCTTTTATGCTACACCTATTGTGACCTGACTAGAAGTACTTTCTTATAAGGGACGCATTTACAAGATTTCCTCATCCTTTGACTAACAGGCTCCTTTTACCAGATTCATTGCCGCACTTTATTAAAAGTTGGAAGTGAAATGCATTCACTGATGAATTCTTCAAGGGGCTGGAGCCTTGTCAATCTGACTATAAATGGAGGCAACAAGAATGTTGTAGCTAGCAAGGTAGTGTGGTTGTCAGGGGGAAGGAAAATATAAGCCTGCTGTTGCTCACTCACTCGTTCCCTCATTACCCGGACCTTGATGATCTTGGCAGCAAGGGTCAGACCTGAGGATAGCTCCGCACATTTATGGACCTGACCAAACCTGCCCCTGGAAAAGAGAAGGCAGATATCGTATATAGATATCGGAGGACAAGTGTACCTTATGCATCTGTCTAGGTAAATTTAGAGCAGCTTTACAGCTAGTGTAGTGATAAACTATGCACATGTATGTGCATTACATACACATTCTATACCCTCTTTAAAGGTGCTGACCCCTACAACGGACAATTACAATGGAGCTCTCTCAACACTCCAACCAAAAATACCATCACTGTAGCAGCCAGTGTCTAAATATACCCAATGAGAGCCCTGTGTTGGTACCTGCTATCTATCTCCTTCGACAATGTGGGCAGCAGAACAGGAGAGCTAATAGGAGAGTCTTGATGTTGTCCAGAGCTTTCTAGCCAAATAGTGCAGATAATGAAATGCATACCAAACAGACAGCAATTGGAGCCCTTTGCTATATTAGAAATAAACATATGTATTGTGTTTTAGATATATCATGCTACTAGTGTATTTGATATACATGAAACTACACCTAACAATTTGTCTGAAAAAGGTCAACAGTATTTTGATTATTCATTTCAAATGAATGCCAAAGCATCTTTCACAAGAATCTGGCATGCCCCAGCCAGGATTTGACACAATGCTTGCGCAGAACAAACTTGTAAACAACAATTACTTGTCATTATGACTTAACATTATTATAAAGTGTGAAATTAATGGGCCACTCTTTTTAGTCTGTGTGCCTTTAACTCATTTGTATTTTTCATTCATTCACATTAGGACACCGAGACCAGGTAAGCAAACGCACCCGCCAAGGACCTCATTGGGCATGATGCTGTAGTAGGAACCCATGGGGACCTGCTTGGCACTTACAATGCGGTGTTCAAAGGGTGCAGGAGCAGGCGGACAGTCATCTGGCAACGAAACAAACATAAAATCATAATAAGTGTTGAGTTTTCACTACTGAACAAAAATGTTGTATCTTTTGTATTTTGTATTTGATATGGAAATTGAAATAGGTGTGTCAAAATGATATGAATCTCTGAATTCCATTCTAACCAGTATTCCTCTTATTTTAAGACATGACAAAATCATGCATTTTGGGACATTTTCAAATGTACATGCAACAACTATGGTTGTATTTAGAAAGATACGTTTACTGGTTGACAATGTAATTTTTTTTTGTTAAATGCTCTGAATTGATGAATGTTTTCACTTCCGCACCAAGCAACAGGTTAGCATCTTTTTGTCCTTGTATAGTTAATGAATTGTCACTTGGATATACTCGTATGATATTAGAATTAAACCGCCTAACTTCTCATCTCATTCTGTTTACAATTGCTCCATATCACATGAAAATACACATTGTTAGTCATTTTAAGACAATGAAAAGCTCTGTATTATACAATTTTATATATATATACACATATATAATATCACCATAACAATTATTATGCTATACTGTATTATTATGGATATATGGATTATTGATATTATGAATATTGCCATACTCCGCTAAAGCCCAATGTCCCCAATGCAAGTTGTGAATGTCGTAGTTCCCCTCACCTATGACAGCCTGCGGCAGGGGCGTGGCTGCTGTATAGCTACCAGCAATGGAGACCATTTCCGGAGCAGGAGGATTTGGTACCTCCTTGTTCACCCCTGTTTGTAGCGGGGTGGTCTGCTGCACAGAGCCTGGCTCCCTCAGAACTTCTTCAACCTGAACAAAGGCATTATTCCCCACGTCTGCCTCCACCTTCGTGGTCACTGGGCACACACACCAGTTGGGACTCAGTTCCGTAGATGCTTCATCAAGCACCGTCTCCTGGCTGGAGCTGCGGTCTTGCTCGTTGGCAGTGACAGAGGTGGTTTCACAAACAACACCAGGCTTAGTGTCCAGCATGTTGACTTGGGGTTTTGATAGTGAGGCGGGTATGGGAAACTTGGGTTCCTTGGTAATCATTTCTGCGAGATCCGCTGAATTTGCGTCAGAGGGTCTATGGGACAGTAAAAAGTGAATTAGCGGAAATATTACAATCAAATGCATTGTCAAGACTCAATTACAGGACATTTCTTAACATAGGTGGCAATCCTGGCAGTGTTAATAAGATGTTCCAGCAATGGAGCAACACAGAACCACACATAGTTATTAGTTGACAGTGACAGTATAGACTGAATAGAATAGTGGTACATTTATAAACAACTTAATACAAATCATCCTACCATACCTATCTTGTACACGACCTGTTGCTGTCTTCTGAGTTGCCGGTGAATCCCGAGTCTTCCGCACAAAGGTCTGATCTCTGCCAGGTTCTTTCTTGCTATTTAGAGTCACCTCTTTGGACCTACAAGTCCCTTTCCTGGAGGCGTCTCTAATCAGAAAACTGGCTTTATTTACTTGTTTGGCCATAGTCACACTTGTTGGTGGACAACGGGTAGATATTGGAGGAGCCAGCTCAGTTTGAATGGAAGTATCAGCTTCATGATTTGCAGCCTTGATCTCCTGTGAAGTCACTTTGGAAGCTGTAGAGAAATCATCAATGAAGGAGGCGTGGTACTGAGAAATCACAGTATCAAGTTGTATTAATATTATTATTTCCAATAAAGAACTAAAAGTGTAGGGTTGGGGTGAGGGGTGTTAAAAGGTAATTTGTTCAGGTCTGGTTCAGCTTCACTTGCATGCAAGGCAATTTAAGTCTTACGTATACTATGTGTTTGGCAACATTTGATTGTCCTCTTTCGAGCCATCATCACCTGTTGTAGGTTTAAATGCCTCATTCTCCACCTCCACCTGTGTCTGTGAAACTGCAACCGAAGGCGAAGGTTTCTGTTCCCCAGAGTACTCTTGCTCCTTCCCCTAAGAGGAGAATGACACCTTCTCACGAGTTAAATATAAAATGCTTAGCAACTTAGCAACAAACATTATTAGGCTGTAGTCTGGGAAAATAGACATACATTTTGATGTCAAAGTTCACACAATAACGCTAATCCTTATTAACAGCCTGAACCGCCCAGTTGCCATCCCTCAACACAGAGGAGCAGCCTACCAGCCCACGGTCATAGGGAAGGACCTTAGGTAAAACTCCTGAACTTCTCCACTCACAGTAATCTCTCTCCTCACATTCCAGAACCATGGCCACAGACTTCTTACCTTTATACTAACCACACTGCTAAAAGGATGACATTGTCTGGCAATAAGGGATATGCCAAACTCAAGGTTCTCCAAAGCTTGACGGCGCTTTGATATCCTATCCAATATCAATAACAGGGGCTCACAACACAGCCCCCGTGTCCCATACTACCACTACCCTTTATCCAGGTCCACAAAGCACACGGAAACACCTAGGTGTCACCTCTCCAGCACCCTGGCATAAGCATTCCTAGGGGGGAGGGAAGTGTGGTTCCCTGGCAGTTGGAACACAGCATCTGGAACAAACAGTCCAAAGGCATTGTCACGGAGGTGTATGCAAGGCTGTATAAATCGTGTTAGCCAAAATATCCCACACAACTCCAGAGCCATTTGCATAAGCTCTAAGCGCTTCTCTCTGTGGCCCTGCATCCTGCAAGACTACTTTGCTTTATCTTGTTTTTAACCCAAGTGAAAGTCCACATTTCACTGCCCTTAGCTTGGTGATGTCCGGCTTTACCCGCCTGTGTAGCTGAATGGTTTTGTAGAACCTCCTTGATGCCAGCTGAAAGTCTTTCCTCATCTCTCCCAACTCCTACCTATACTTCAGGAGTCCCTCGAGTAGTGAGGCCTTCTTCATTAAGCCTGATGGCCCTACAACGGCTGTCCACTAATCAAATCAAATATACTTCATTGACCCCAGGGGGGAATTATTAATGGACACCAGTGTGGCTGCCAGTCAAACACATACACGACATGCTTGCATGACAGTGTGTATGTCATGCATGCATGTCTATGTATATACATGCATACAATTGCCCAGGTCCTAGTTGTACAGATTATCATCTAGCATTTGCATTCCTTGCTTATTCATCAGACATACATTGAACTAATTTCGTTGTGAACGATGAACGATTAATTCATGATACATTTTTCGGTGCATGTAGTGTTACCCTAATGACAACCCAAAATAGGAGATTCGATTATTGCACACTTCTCAAGGGTGAAAACTAAACAAAAACTAACAATACGTAGTCTTAATTAAATAATTAAATTAAAGACAAAATACTTTTAGTAAAACATTTAAAGACCATTATAAACCCCACAGCTCTATATTATTACCCCATATAATAAAAACCAACCAACTGAAACCAATGAGCCTCAACGGTAACAGTGCATTACGGTGTTGGCTTTGACACATTATCCTAGGAAGGGATATTTTGGTTTACGTTAAGCAATCATTTTAACAACCTATTGCAAATAAGGCTGAAGTAAAATATGTTGTTTCTATGAGCGTGTGTGCGTGTTGTTGTAACGGTGTGAATTAATAACTTTAAATGCCTCAGTATACTTAAAATGGAATTGGCATGTTTGGTTCGACATGTTCGCAATTCACCGCTGTCAAACACTGATTTCGACAGGGTGCAATGTAGACACTCGTGGGCTCTTAGATGAAGGGAGTCGCGGTAGGAGGAGAAGCAGGAAACAAGAAACAAAAACCACTAGTATACTACAAAAAAAACATCAGATCATTCATGTGGTATCGTTGACCAACTGCAGGCAGCAGTCAATTTGGTGGCATTTGTTGGACAAGTTCTGCTGAGTACCCTGTTCACACAGCGGCGATCGAAGCCTATTTCGATTTTGTATAAGCATAATAAGAAATACAACTAGGGGACACTTTTTTTAAAAATGGAGATGAACAGAAAGCCAGAATGGACTGACCTGATGCCTGTTCGAAATGGTGGATCCAAGCAAGCCTTTAATTCTCCATGGCACATCTCCTTTGAGAGTAAACTCTACAACTTTCGAGCTCTGAAACACTTCGGCAATATATTCCAGCATTGTGTCCACAGCGGAAACGGATTCCTCGATACCTGCAAGTCTCTCTCTCTGGCTCTTGCCTTCCTGGGTGAGGTTCTTGAGCAGCTTCATATTCTCCCAGCACGGGCCCCCAACCTCTGTGGACGCGGTCGGTACCGCTTCTTCGGCAGAAGTAGAGAGTCCTCTTTGATTATCAACAGCCCGGAAGTCCGCTTCTCTTCCCCAAGTCCTCTGGATCTGGGCTAGGCCTTTCTCCAAGGATCCCAGGCCTTTGCAGACCATATCCAGCCTGTGGAGAACATCAGCATGGCCAGAGGCGATCTGCTCCACATGGGTCTCTAATTTGACCAGTTTGACCTCCATGCTTCCCAGAGCGCTCACGATACCGGAGCCAGGGATTATGCAAGGTTTCCTCACAGCTCCAGATGTGGCCCCCGATTTATCGGCCTTGCTGCCGTCATACATTTTGGCAATGCAGCTGGCCAAAGTTGCCGGTTTGCTCATGGCTTTTTCAAAGCTTGAAGGACGGTCAATGAGTGGAAAAGAGTAGACTGGAGATCAGGGGGGGGGGGGGAAGCCTTGATGCTCTCGTTAGTCCACACCGTTGTGTTCTTCATAAGCTCTATTTTGGTGTATATGCATTCCACATTGTTCCGTCTCCTTTAGCTCATTCAGTTCCAGCAGGCCTACTACTTGCTCCCTGCTTCTTTGTCCCTGTGTGTATTTCTGTATGTGTTGCCGATACAGCACTCCTGAAATAAATACCTCCTCCCAGTTATCTTATCCATCCAGTTCCCTGTGCCCCTCCCCACTCAGTCTTTTGTACCCAGCCAAAATTCCAGTGGTGGCTTTGACGTCACTACCCACATACATTTGTGTAAACGGCAATGTGTTAAATAAAGGTCTACATACATACATACACACATACATAATTAAAGTGGATTTTTTAAGTTGAGACAACATTGATATTGCCCTCACAGTTTTGATATTGCTCCCACAGTGTTGTTGAAAAATAATAGAAACAAATATTAAAACACTTAAATATGGATGATGACATTGAAATATGAGTAAATTATAGGGGAAGCTCCCAACTCAATCAATTCTTCTTTTTTTGATGTACAAGTGCCTTTTCGAAAGGCATTTCGACGTCATGATGAAAGGAACCAAAGGGTACGCTAAAGCCATGGTGTGTGTGGATATGAAGAGCTCTGTCTGGGCAGTGGATGATGTTGATGTTGGGTTCAAGAGAGGGCTAAGCTACTCGGACACTTATACTATAATGCCACGGTGTGTGGTGCATTTCATATACAACGTCGATCATTATAGCACTCGTACTCGATGACATGTACTAGCTTAAAAAAATGTATCACAAGGTTGATGTGAGTCATTACCATGGGGATAACATAACATCTAATGTTTTATACAGCTGTTAAAGATTCCATGAAGCACTAGTATTTACACTGTAAGTATTTACAATGTTATTTTTACAACAGTTTAGTTAAGAATAAAATATGACACTTTTTAAAGAAAGGTACTGAAAATAGTATTGAGGTATTGGTATTGAAATACCATTGTTACCTCTTACCCATTATAGTAGCAGTGGAATACCTATTCCTAGGATGGCACTGAGATGCCCATCTATGTATTTTCATTGCTGTAGATGTGTTCTCGATGTTTGCATGTTGCAGTTCCAACCAAAGACCGATCTGCTGCAACAACCAACAAGGCCCAGTGGAAGCACGTTATTCAGGCTCTTGATTGTCCAGAGAGAGTTCCTTTAGACCAGCATTTGAGGTGGAGCCCACAAGAGCCGAACTACACTATATCATCATCTGATGGCAATGGTTCAGTGGAGAGGCTGAGGCTCAACTACACCATACTTACACCTTTGAGCTCTCTGGAGGAAGAGGAAAATGCACGTCTCCCAGACCAGACTATCGTGAATAATAGACGGCTGTCCACATAGGATGCCTTCAGAGACAAGTACATTCGGTTTGCCACCAGGATGATCTCTGGCATGTTTTTGCAAGGCATAGTTGGTGCAGCATTGGCTGTATGTGTTTCCAAAAGGGAGAACTTGCCATTCGTAGACCTGGGGCTTGGTATCCAGTTTCATGCCTCACCAAGTGACCCGCAACAGGGCTGTGCCAGATGTCAACAGGTGAACCTGATGGAACATAGACTGTATGTTCCAATCGGGTGGAAAAGGGACCCTGAGCAATGATGGCCCCAGAGCTGGTCCAGGCAGCAGGTAATTAAATAGACTTCTCTTTGCTCACCTGGAAGGAGCAGTTAAACACAATGCGATTATTGCCACCATGTTGGGTGTCTTCGGCGTAGGGTTGTAGGGTATACCTCAGTCAACCTCGTGGATGTATTGCTTGAAAGGGGACTTCCTGTAACTGGAACCAGAATGAAGAACAGGGTGCCAAAGACATGTCAGCTAATTGAAGAGAAACAATTGCAAATGGTGGAAGAAGAGCTCCAATGATGGTGGTCAGACGGACTCCTGGGCTGGCTGTCACAAAACAGTTTACAATACAATACAAGCCAGTTCTAATGGCCTCTACCATACATGCAAGAGCCTAAAAATGTATACACTAGATGGTCCAAGAAGGATAGTGCACACAAAGTATAAATACCTGCAGCAATCAGAGTACAATGACAACACGAGCAGGGTGGATTTACTGAGCTTCTATAGAATCTCCAGTAGAGCAATAAAAATGGACAGCATGTGTGATTGGTCACTTCTTTGATGTTGCCATCACAAACTCCTGGTGTTGATTTGCAATCAACACCAGTTTTTCCACGAAAGTGAAGTGACTTCTGTTACACAAGTAATTCACTTTGCATGGACAAAGTAAATGTAAGGCTGTGTCCAGGCATTCTCATCAGTGAGTATTAATCTTTAATTTAGTTTATTTATTTCAACAATGAAATAATACAATAGAAGTATTTCTTAAAAACCGCAGCAAAATACAAGTGCAGGAGAGAGACAGAAACCACAGTGGGCTTATAACATTTCCTCCGCTATAGAGAAACAAGAAAAAAAACAATATTTCAGATTGTGATGGCTAGAGTTATTCAAGAAAGACCCAATGTTATTTATCATCCGAGGTTGGAGTGATAGGGATGGCATCCATTACGATACCCAAATGGAAAATGTATGTCAACAATGCCTTTATCCATTTACATTATCATTCTGTTTAGGGTACAGGGGATGTACACAATACAGAAATAAACACATACAAGCCCCAACAAATCATACAACATCTAGAGAGTCAATGTTGATATATATATATCATACTACCTTCGTCTTACCGTGAATGTGCGCATGTAGTCAGACAAAGTACATTTGCAGCACAAGAGATGTCCCCATCGTTACCCAATGATCGACCCCTTGGTCGATCTCTCCTTAAGTTAGTCCACAAGTCCTTTTTTCGATGAACAGAAATGCGTGTAAGCTTTTCACTTGGAGTATGAAGACCAGGAGAACACAGTGGAAAAGTAGAGCAGCTCTTCAACCGAGCAAGATGATTACCGATATGTTATCTTGTCCTCCTATACTCTGGTGTGAGGACTAGCGTGCACGCATGAGGGTATCGTTGCTTCTTTGTGGGAGATAGCAGCTGTGTGAGATTAGGCAGGGTATGCAGGAAATGTGAGTGTGCAGTTTTATTATTAGGCACAGAGATTGGACACACATTATTTTATATATAGGCTATAAATATATACGGTTTAACGATCGGAACGGTGCAATTTTATGGGGTCACAGTCCAGTGCAGTCTTAAAAAGTTTGATACCACATACATTTGGGTATACAATATTTCCCATCATTCTATAAAATGTAAATTGCAACAAAACGCATTCTCCGCCACAGAGACTGGTTGCAAAAAAAGGTCGGGCTTAGCACTTGCCATTTTGCCCTTAAACATTCAAAGCAATTTGTGTTACTGGTTACCTGGCAAGACAACGTTATGTCAGCTACTAAATGGGACCAGAATAACACGATTCACATGGAAAAATATTGACCTGATAATTGCCAGCCTTTTAACCGTTTGTCAAATGAATGCGCTGCAAGGTCAACATTAACGGTCAAATAGAAGTATTGACCAGACGTTTCCTTGACAACGCAAAAATACGCTCAAAGCACCACAGAAGACTTAATGTCAGCTTATTGAAGTTGTAAAATATATATATGGATGAAAGTAACCATGAGATCATTGGGGACTGGTACAAATGGAATAAACTACCCCGGGGTGTTACCCCTTATTGCAATATAATGTACCACAGCCGTTATGTTTTATTCCTTACTTACGAGGGGGTGTGCTTAGAAGTCATCATTGGCATGACCGACATAGTTAGGATGAGGTGGAGTGTCAAATATGTATTATACCATGGTTAAACAAAATAGAACATAATTGTCATAGTGGGGACATTTGCTCTCAAAATAAAAACTTATTTGTGTGCCATTTCTCAAAATACACATTTGTGTAGCGATTTGACTGTTGCAACCAACAGGCATAATATGACAACTTTCATGCAACACACGGTGGTGTTGACATGGAATAGCACAGAAGATATGTATTTAAGGAAAACCAAACCCTAAAAACAAATTTCTGACCAAGTGATTTAGTGGTGACATTGAAGTGCTATGGCTTGATCCTGATCCAAACCTTGATTTAGATGCATGTTTAAATGAATGCTCAAATTGCATGCTATTGTATTATTTACCCGTTACTGGCAGTTTAGAGTTACTAGGTAACCAGATCGTATTGTAGCGAGTGGCTTGTGCAAGATAGAAAGCCAGAAGAGCAATAAAGCCCTGTCCCTTCCCTAAAGATAAATGAAAGTACCAGAAGTGGGTTGGATGGCATTTTTGTATTCATATAAACAGGGCGTTTGGTTTTCCTTTAACAAAATGATTGCTCGTCAAAAAGGCATATGTCAATGATCAGAAACAAGTTAACAATTGGACATAGTTAATACCTGATGCAACATCTAAACAATTCTACCAATGGGAGGTCTGGCCCAGGAGAGGTCTGGTATACTGGAGTCATGGGTCCAGATCAGGAACGCTGGCCTCATGCTCTGCAGTGGAACAATGCGATACAAGACATTTCAACATCGCAATAGTTCATGCGGATGTATTGAGGCCCTGTTGATTATAAATACCAGAACAAGGCAAGGTAAATGTTCTGCTGGGACTTACCCTTGCTTCCAGGTGTCTTCCTTTGATGGCCACAGCATCCACCGGCTCAAGCGGGGAATGGGAGTTCTGGGCAGGTACGAGCACTGCAGTGGAACAATGTGATATGTCGCAAATCAGGACACGTGATTCAGTATCCACCCAATTAGAAAAGAGGTGATCATGATCTCCAAAAATACTGTAATACGTTTGTGCAACTACATAGAGCTCTACTGCAAACATACCTGATGACTATTGGAACATCAATCTTAAGCATGTTAAAAGATTGAGGGATAAACGCCTCATGTCTGTCATGACAAGTCCATGGCGACGACAGCCTCCACCAGTGGTGACTGCATCCCCCAACGGTGATCTGATGGCAACTTTTAAACAATTACTCATTCCAAATGAGAACTGGTCTTTAACTAAATGGAGACCCTGACTTGACGTTTCTGATTGAGTCACCCAAACACAGCATGAGGCCCAAATGCCCTGCTTGGATTCTCATTCCATTAGAAATCCCAAATTATGACCACTCGTTTACAGGTTATGAAGATGGCTGTAATGTGCTGAATGTTAACACATCTCTTCCCTTTCCAGGAACTCTAGTGATGAATGGAGTTGAGCTGGCAGGTCTCCAGGGATCTTATTAAACAAAGCCAAGTGTGGTGGGACTCCTTACCGGTGACCTTTCTTCCAGGTGAGTTTGGTTTTCCTTTGATGGCAACAGCATCCACCGGTGACTGGAAGGTCTGGTCAGGGTCACTGCAGTGGAACAATGCGAGTCATAACTCATGACACAGTATCCACCAAGTATACCTAATTAGGAAAGGGTTAATCATGATATCCCAAAATACATTCTTGTTTATCCCACATTTCCAAGTCCTGTTACCATGGTCACCGCTGGAGGATGCAGACATCCTCCAGCGGTGGTGACTGCATCCTCCAGCGGTGGTGACCATGGTAACAGGACCTGGAAATATGGGATAAACAATGTTTAGTCTCATCTACAAATGTTCTCTAAACCATAATAATTGCCGTCCCAAGCAACAACTTCCGCACTGGATTCCACAGAATTACAAATGTTGCATTAAAATGGCATTGTGGAGGTTTAACTTCTGGACAGGTTGAGTCAGGGAGTGTCGAGTCTTCCAGGCAATCAACTGCATCCTTGGGTCAAGTGGTCTCTCCAGGGTCCTGCTTCCCGTCTCCTTATATGAGCAAACACCCAGTTATTTACTCCACATAAGATTTAAAAAACAAAACTGGTCAATACATAAAGACATTTACCGTTCGAAACAATGTCTTCCGAATCCTGATTGCTCCCAAGTCATAACTACATTTGCAACTTTGTTTATGAGAAGGTTGTTATTTTGTATACTGAACTACATTGATGCTGCCAAATTGAAGCAGCAGAACTATATGAAGAGGAAATTTAAAGATTAGAAGAAATGAGTCTCTGCATGTAGCTGGGGAAAAATCTTCTCAAGCTCTAGTTTACAAAAACAGGACACCAAATTCAGCCAATACCAACCAAATCAACAAACTAACGGTCAAGTTTAAGTCTTGTCATTTCGCCCTCAGGCATCTTCATATCTTCCTGTGGTTAACATGTTTTGTCCTAGTCTGGCATCTTCATAGCTTCCTGTGGGAAACCTTGGTGGACATCATTGAGGTTGGCTAACTGGGCTTCAAAGTACTGACATTGTGGCTGGCCATGGCCAGCAGGGCTTTACAATGCATGCAAGTCATACCCATTGACTGCACTCAGTCATGCAAAGGGAACTCTTGTCAAGATCAGTTTGATAGTTTGGCACCATGGACACCTTGTAAGCAGTTTGGCGGTTGTGGAGGACGTCCCACCACCCAAACTCGGCCTAGGCAAACTGACGACCATATGGCCACCCGGTTTGAGGTCAAGAACGGTATTTGGGTGGAGGACGGAGGGCCAAGCAGTCAGCGGGTGGAGTAAAAGGCAGCCCAGACTATTGAACATTGGTCTGTGGGCCAAACAGGTGAAGGTGAGGGCACATGCTCTTCGAGACGTTGGCGGGCCAAGCAGTCTGGGGGGAGAAGAAAAAGAGTAGATTAAATGGACAGTACTAAACAGGTGGAGGTCGGAGGGCCAATTAAGTCAGAGGGCCACACGGCCTTCGGTGGAGGTCAGAGGGCCATGCATTCTTCTTGTGGAGGTCAGAGCCAAACTGTCGGTGGGTGGAGAAAAAGAAAAGGGTGGATTAATGGACAGTGCCAAATGGGTGAAGGTCGGAGGGTCCCATGGTCTGCGGGTGGAGAAACAGAAAAAGACTGGATTTATGGCTTAATGGTCAGAGCCAACCTGGTGGAGGTCAGAGGGCGGAGGTCAGAGGGCCACACAGTATCAGGGTGGAGGTCGGATGGCCACGCGGCCTGCGAGAACGCACATGTCCGGCTGGAGGAGCCATTGTCCAACACAAGTTGCTTTTATTTTAAAATTGTCCAACTTTGAAGTGATGAATTTGTAAAATTGGAAAACTGACTTTGAGCAGCTCCGCCTTGAGCTATCCACGTTTTCAAGAGGGGAAGTATCTGAATGATGTTCTCCGGATGTGGTCATGTGATGAAATTGAAACTTGTATAGTTGACGATTCATCAAAGTGAAGGATTTAATTTTTTCGGCATGGCAGTCTGGGTGCAGTCAGGTCACATGTCAATTGGTCAAACCCATTGTCAAAACACCCACTGGAATCAAGGCACCCGACTAAACATGAAAAAAAAATGAAATAAATAAAAGGTCATGTCAAGTTTAAAAGGAGGAAATAAAAAGGGATAGCACGTGTGTGTATGTGAAGAGGGTTAGGCAGAGACAGAGCATGGTGCGTACATCAAGAAAACCTTTTTCCATGCTCAAGCAACCAGCCCAAACCCGCCAAGCTCCAGCAAAGAGCCCAAAATCGCTACACTTAAAAACGAGCACAAAACCAATAGGCTCAAACAAGGACCAATCCGCACTAAACTGCTAAGCTCGAGAAACGAGCAAAAAAAAAAAATCTAACTCTAGCCATTTCAACCAGTGCATAGATAAAGAAAATTTGGGTACTCACGGTTCTGTTGTCCTTTTGGCGTTGGAGCGCTCATTCGTTGTTGCCATTGTCTGACAAGTCCGGTGATCAACAGAAAACCCAGACAAGACAAAGTGCTTACGATGGAACGGTTTAAAACGAACCGGTCCGCGAGTTTGCTGAACTACTCTCAACATACTTAACCACGACGCCGAGTCGAAAGAAAGTCAAACCCAGCCGCAGCCCTTAATATAGGCGTTTGGGGTCACAGGTGAATTTAATTGAGCTAATGAGAATTATTCTGTTCAGTAAGATGTCTGTAAAATAATTTGATCATGTTATAAATGTCTACTGACATATCAGATTGCTTGGTCGGAACTACACGTGATGAGTTGTAATGCGTTGAGTTAAATGCTCACTTTCAGTAAAATAAAACTTAACTTTGTAGTGCCAATACCAGTGGCTCCCTCTTGTAATTGGTTACTTTAGACCAAAAAAATAACCAGACACGGTTAGTGAATTAACACAGATTATGACACATATTACAGGAATCGTAAAATGCTGTCTACATCGTCATTAATTAATTCCTTATACCAATAATTACACCAACGACATTTTTCGATTATAGATTATATTTAAAATGACAGAACGTATGAACAGAACATTAAAAATAATTCCCAACAACATCCCACATATGTATTTCCCTTAAAACCTTTAGACGGCTCACTTTTATAATGAAGTGTCCATAAAAAGTTTATCATTTAACATTTACTCATCAATTAAGGCAAAAACTATGTTCTAACGTGTTGCTTCAGCGAAAATATTCACAGAAAAGCACTTGTATTTAATGATTATGCTGTGTTTCAGGTGACAATTTTCGTGATTTCTAACCCATGAAGGCCAGACACATAACAGTGCATGTAGAAGGACAGAGTGCTTCAATTGTAGGCTTGATCCAGTCATCGATCCACCTAATGCACGTCCAAGTCAGAGTTCTGGAGCTGCCATTGCCAATCGTCTTTGGTTGTCCGTCTCTCCGCTCAACGTTTTACAGGTTACTTATTCAAAGTACTCTGTATAGTGCAGTGGTATCTATAATATGAGCCTCTGACCCAGGATCTTGCGGTTAATTTCAGCCAACGCCACAGAGAACACAAAGGCCTTCTCGTCAGAGAGATTTGCATAGATGTCCACTTCCTTCTCCTGTTTTTCTGTAGAGACAAAATTGCAAATTGTTTATTAATACAGCATTACCATACTAAACCACTGTGTTTAAAGTTAACTCATGCAGTACTTGCATCTCATTCAAAGAATTAAGTTGTTTTACTTTTTTTTGTCAGATTTGTTTTATTTATTTCAAAACACTTTTTTTTTTACATTGCTTGATCAGCTTTCATTTGACAAGATGATCAGCAGATCACCCATTTAGCATTTATCGGCCAATAATGATCAGTTGCTGTCGGATCAATTGGTGCATCCCCCATTCAATATGGTAAGATCTTGAAATACCTCACCAGACAATATGTTTCCTTAAATGTTTATTTTGTGGGGAAACATTCGTCTCTAGCCAGAACATGAGCCATGGATGGTGCAATGCATATTGCACCATCCATAACCTCCATGGCTCAACAGTGGCTCAGGAGGTAGAGCGGGTTGACTTGTAATCGGAAGTTTGCTAGTTCAATCCTCTGCGCCTCCTAGCTGAGTGTCGGGGTGTCCCTGAGCAAGACACCTAACCCTCACTGTTCCTAACAAGCTGGCTGTTGCCTTGCATGGCTGACACTGCCGCCTGTGTGTGAATGTGTGTATGAATGGGGGAATGGGTGAGGCAATATTGTAAAGCGCTTTGAGTGGCCACTGGTTAGAAAAGCGCTATATAAATGCAGTCCATTTACCATTGCACCATCTTAAAATAAATGTTACCTTTCTCTTCTTCCGGTTTCTTTAAACCGACCGTCTTGGGTCGTCCCCGGCCCCTGCGGATTGGGTCCGACTGGCTGTTGGACCGAGAGTGTCTCCTGTTCTCCAAGTCGTTCACCATGGGAGAGTCGATGTGGTCTCGACGGATACGCTCCGTTCTTCTCCGTTTCGGATCCAGCTTTTCTGAAGGAGAAAATGCAGTGATGATGAATATTACGTAAAATAAAGAAATGTATGTAGTATTTGCAACACATATTGAATGTTATTGATTTCATGAATCCAAAAGAGACATTACGTCAGTGGGTTAGCAAAAACAAGTGGTTGAAAAAAAGGAAATGGAAACATCTCCACCAAACAATGAATAACTGGAAGCAGAAGAGGTAACAGTATGACTTAACATCGATTTTGAGACAAGAGAAATAGAATAGAAATAACTGATGTGACAGATTCATTTCAGTAATTACTTGAAATTCCTGAACACTGAATCACTGGAGCATAAAGTATATCCCTGTTAAGGGTTGATGCCCTTCATGCAGATAAGATCCTGACTGGGGAGATTTGAGGTATATGGTATCGAGATGTTTAATTTATTGGAATAAAATAGAAACTTTACCTGCTATTGCTGAAGATGGCCGATCATTTGGCTTTGCACTGAGCAGCTTCCGGCTAATAAATATATAGCCACACGTGCAAGACTTACACGCAACTGGAATCTAGAAAGAACAAACATTAAAAAGATGGGTCATTAAATTGGACAATGGAACATGATTGAAGCCTATAACTTTCTGAGACCAAGCCAGTTAAATCTATATCTCTGAGGGACCTGTGTTTTTTAGTGTTTTGACTTAAATACTTCTTTCTCAAAACATCACAGGGTTGACAATAGATATTGGGAAGGGTTTATCCCATGTTTGATCAATTCACACTACAGTAAACTACTGGAAAAATTGTTTATTTTGCTATTTATTACTTGGTATAGACTTTACAAAAGTTGTAGACTTTACAACTTTGATGAAATTTCTTCTCAAATAAAAGTAAATAAAAGTACTAGAATAAAAAACTACTTAAGTTAAAGTTGCATAATTTATCTACTTTGTTACTTTTAACAAAGAGTTTTCACATGACCATGACTGAAATAGTAATCATAATCTCACCACCAGGCCGGGAAGAAAATTCAGCTAAAACTTTCGGGCCATAAAATGTAATTCCCCATGTGCATCACAACTCTCAACAGCCTGCGCTAACTGCTAGCAAAGCTGTAGCGAGCCAGCCCAATGTCACAGAATCACTCGGCATTGTATGCATCACACGACAATAACAAGGCAAAGGAGATAATCAGAAAGATTATCCAGGTCGTGGCATGATAACCATCCATCCTCAATTTTTGCAGCCCAGGGATTCCAATGTTTAATGAAGTACTTAAACCCACGTTGTGCAATTCCTGGTAGACACTTTTTTTCAAACTCTGCACTTCTACTTTTCCACTTTTACTATAGATTTATTGAACTTGAGTGTCAGCATAATGTCCATGTTGGCTGGTCGAACACTAAAATAAACCATGTATGTGTGCGAGAGATGTCTGGATCACATCTCTCTTTGCACTGCATGGCTCATACGCCACAGTTGGCAGCGAACGAAGGCGTCGTGCCTCAGCGAACCATCAGCGATTCAGTTGCAGTAGCAGGGAAGACTTTTCAAACAAGACTTTTCAAACATTTGGGTCAGCCATTAGGCTAACTATCACTATCAAAGAGACATGTGATGTGCCTATCCGATGGAAAAGCATGTGTAGTATATGCTGCAGAGGCTGACAAAACAGAGACAAGCCTTGGGTGCAAATGCTGGAAACGGCAATGAGTACTTTATGTAGTCTTTCTTTCTTTCTCTGTGCAAAAGGTAGAGTTAAAAGGTAAAGAGTTGTCCTTTCTCAGCTGAGGTCAATACACTGTCCATTGTCCCTCCCGTGTGGGAATCACAGGGTTTTGGGTCTCATATTGGTGTCTTAACTGGTGGAGAGGCTTGCTTCAAGTGTTTGGTACAAGTTGGTACATAACCGGCACAGACAAAACAGCAAACTCTACAAAGCTAAATTCATCATTTTATGTCTATTCCTGTTCCATGAAGAAAAGGTTTGAGAGCTATTGGTTAACTTACTCCTTTGATATCAAACATTTGGATAGATATTGACATAGAGCCCAATGTATCTGCTGATCTGAATAATCTAAATTAAAACAATCCTCCTTCAGCATGTGGGTAATAGACAAATGTGCAGGTCAATGTATACTAGATGGTATGGTTATGGTTTGATTACTCAATACCAATGTAGTATGGACATTTTTGGGGAATTCATGAGATTGTTTTTATGGCAAACAATTATTTCTTAGCCCTGACATGTACACAAAAATAAACAAACAAACAAAAAAAGCCATACACTTATACATTGTATCTAATGTGTACACTTTATTGACATAAGCAACACCAAATTCAATAGTTTCTATATTATGAGCCTAACTTTACAGGCTGTGACTGACGTTTTAGTATATTGCCTACAGGGGCGTCAATTGGGTATGACAGCCAACAGATTAAATATATAACATGATTATTTAAAAGTAGTTCGGCCCCTCTCTCATCCCCTTATACGGTTATATATTAATGGTATGTGCCAGGCTTGGGCCGTGAGTTGAACCCACTTAAACGCAACCCGTTGATAATTGTATGACAAGCAAGGTCGATCAGATATAGATTTTAATCTAAAGAGTCTAAAATGTTGGCCAGATGTTATCACCTTAGTAACCATCGAATAAATAAATGTAATGAAGAGCGCAAAACAACATAAGCCGAAGAAAAAGTAGGCCTAACCCGTCTGTACTATTGGGAGTTACGACCTGTTATTTTTATGACTGGCAAGTATTCATACGTGGTAGCTTGCAGCGTTGAACCAACCCCAATATACGATGCATATAATTGTATAATTAGATAGCCTACCTGGATCATCGTTTTAAAGCTGGGCCTACAGCAAAAAATGCTGCTATGTTCAATAATGCATTTGCAACATGTAATCGTGTAACCTCACCCTACACATACTCAATATCATTTGGAAGACCAATATCTAAAAACAAACAAATGCATATGTTTGACAAATAACGTTAGAGCTTACCTGTTGGTCACAATCTGGGCATGATTTAGTAGCCATTTTTACTTTCTTTGTTTTATTTGCCGACATAGTTGGAATCCTTGTCAGGAAAGCCGTTAAGCCCAATAGTTGCGCGATGGAAACTTGCGATTTGCTATCCGATACACAGACTACAAGTCTACCAAATAATTGAGGAAACTGCATTCAGCTAGCCACACAAACACACACACAAATATACATCGCCTCGCTCACACACACGCCCACACAACGAAAGCAAAAGCATTAATTAACTCACGCTCAACTAGTATTACTTTCTTAACAACGGGTAAACAAGAAGGACTACTGTGTTTGGTCTGTCGCCGTCCCAAAAAGCTAATGTTTTCAGCATTCCTTCAGGCATGCGCGGTTGTGCTGGCGCAGCCATCGTTAGTTGATGGTTGTGTACTGTATGTTCCACATAGTTACCCGTAGTTTAAGGAATACCAAAAAGGACAAAATGTAAAATATTTTAGAAATTCAATGTTTATCATTGAAAACCGATTGCCACATAAAACTAGATGAGTTAGTGTTTCTTGTATAAGGTCCGTATTCATTACACGTGATAGTTCGCTTGAAAAGACATACGACTAGGACTAGAGAAACCAATCCATCCAGGGGATAAAAAGATATCGTGTTACTGGAAAATTATGGGGTTGAACAGTGGTTTGCTGACATAGCTAAATGTTATAAAACTGCAATATTTTCGCTCCCATCACTCTCCTCCATTACTCTCCAGACCACCAGATGGGGTAGAGGGCCAATTTACTATCGATGCAAGCATTACAAACATCATGTCTGCTGTGCATGATAATGTTGCAAAAATAAATGAATAAAAAACATTAAATTGTATATATATCTATATATATATCTATATATATATAGATATATATAGA
>JAOPJO010000034.1:18626622-18646847 GCA_027123675.1 Molva macrophthalma | reverse complement strand
TGTGTGTGTGTGTGTGTGTGTGTGTGTGTGTGTGTGTGTGTGTGTGTGTGTTTGTGTGTTTGTGTGTTTGTGTGTTTTTTTGTGTGAAAGAGACAGAGGTTATGGGATATGAATGTGGGTCTAGTGACTATAATTCCACTCAGCATGTAAGATACACCACCCATCACCCTCACTCATCCATAACATCACTAATCCATCGCCTACACTCATCCATCACCCACACTCATCCATAAGATTACTCATCCATCACCTTCATTCATCCATAACATCACTCATCCATCACCCTCATTCATCCATAACATCACTCATCCATCGCCCACACTCATCCATCGCCCACACTCATCCATAAAATTACTCATCCATCACCTTCATTCATCCATAACATCACTCATCCATCACCCTCATTCACCCATAACATCACTCATCCATCGCCACACTCATCCCTCACCCTCAGTCATCCATTAAACCACTCATCCTTAATATAATTGATCCATAACAGCAGCTCCCAGTTTCCCCCAGAAGAAGACCGTGGTTGTACTTGGCAGCAATACGTTTCCACCAGTAGAAAACTGTGGTTGTACTAAGCAGCTCCCAGTGTCCACCAGTAAAAGGCTGGTTATACTGGACAGCTCCCAGTGTCTACCTGTAGAATACTGTGATTGTCCTGGGCAGCTCTCAGTGTCCACCCATAAAAGACTGTGGTATATCAGTTGCAGCAATGAGCAGAGAATGATACAATGTTGAAGTGTTTGAAGAGTAAGAAGATAGCCCAGCCGAATAAAGATAAAAACAATGAAGGGGGGTCACACACATACACACATATGGTCAACATCTGACCGATGCCAAAGCTTAGCTTAACACAGTCCTACCATCACAGGATCCAATAACCTTGAAGCTTAACTCATCCACACACACTTGAGAATGTTCGGAACACACACACAGACACACACACACAAAGACCTGGTCTGTGGCGGGGCTTCCGTTTGATTAGTCCTAGGAACAATTACTGTAATCCTGTCATCTCAACACAGGAGCTGATAAGAGGAGCACACATACACCCACACTCACACATAAACACATAACAGCCCCTTCCCAACACACATTAACACACAGACCTCTGCACCCTTGACCACACACAAGCACACACACACAATCACCCCTCTTCAACCTTAAACGTATACACAATTACATACACACACATAAACAACCACTACTTCTAAACTCAAACCCATCCCCCCCCCCCCACCACCCCCCCACACACACACACAGACAAACCCACACACAAACACAGACACACACAGAATTTCCCGGTAGGAAAATACATTACCAAGTAATTTTAAATATGTTTATTTTTTCTTGAAGCAATAACAATGTTCTATAATTTAAGATGTCTCTATATGAATAAAATGGAGGATTATGTATCAACCATTGTGTGTTGGTGTTATATCATATACTTGTGAGTGAGTGCAGCTGGAAAGCCCCTGGCCTTTGCTTAAGGAAACCCTGTGGCCATCAGTGACTCTGATCCCTCTAGGTGGCCCTGAAGGTGAAGGGTGTAGTGGAGAAGCTAACATTTACCTTCAACTAAACAGCTCCAGCAAAACACACAAACCTTTGGTGATGTGGGTACTGAATCATTTAGCCATTGCTTTCATCCACAAACCGACCATCATCCACAGCAAAGTCATAAAATAGCTGTACATTTGGAACAGATTGATCATGCAATCATCATGCAATTGATTACTTTTATCCAAAGCAACATTGATGTAATTAAGGAGCAGGTAGGGGTTGAAAATGTATCCTAAATGACCAAGTAGTAAATTCTATTGTATGTATTGTATTACATGCAATATCATTTAAATGTCTAATTTAAAACAATGTTCAATCCAACTTTCAATCCAATCCAATGATTTAAAATATTAAAACAAACATCCTATTTACAATCTGATGCACACTGATTGATCAAATTATTGCACACACACGTGACTACATCACGTGTGTGTGCAAAAATTTGTCATGGCCTGGCTCAAGATCAAGACAAACAGTGGACCAACACATCAAAGAGGAAGGTTAAGCAAATGGTTTAATTTAAAGAACTAGAGTCAAACCAAAATTAAACAAACCAGGTGTGTTTGGTCTATCAGTAAAATCAGTGTGAATGCTTTGGCTGGCATGCATCAAGATGAAGTGCTGTGGTGTGTGTTGTACACAGGAACAAAAATAACCCAAGAACTCATAGATTAGAAACAAAACAACAAGCAGCAAATAATGGCGCAGGTCACAGACTGTGCGAAGACATCTTCCCCTTTAAGAGGGCACTCTAAGCAATCCAAAATTGTGCTACCTCATAAGAATAGAAATAGGGTACAGAGGAGGAAAGAGACACAAGATATATGGGCAGGACATCTGTATCAGTATTAAATCCTGAACAAAGCATATGCAACCTCATTTTCCATTCCTTTAATATGGCTGATGTCCAAGGAATGAGCCTGAAGGAAGAGACAACACATCAGGCGCTGGTTAGGATTCTGTTAAGAATGCAAAAATGTAAAAGGGTTATGATCAGTATACACATTTACAGGGGCTGAAGTTGAGCCAATGTATATAGCAAAAGGTTACAGGGTCCATACCAAAGAAAGAGCCTCCTTCTCAATAACCAAATAATTCAGCTAATGTGAATTTACCTTTATTGAGAAGTATGCTACAGTAGTCTACCCCTTTCTCGTCTTCCTGCAGTAACACGATCCTGCACCCACATTGCCAGCATCAACATGAAGCTGGAATGGCTAATCTGGCTGAGGTGCCGCCAACACTGGAGAGGCAACAAGAGAGTCTTGAAATTTAGCTTGTGACCCCACAAATATGGATACAGATACAAAACAGATTTTCCAAAATGTCAGTGAATACCACAACATCACCCAAGTATACAGCACACCCATTCAGACCCGGGACCACTCGGTTCATCAGGCACTGAGAGGTGGCTGGGCACTTCTTAACCCAAAACTCATCAACTGATAGGAGTACAAACCTGAGTGTGTTACGAATACCCAAATTTCCTATGTCCTGTAAGTTAAAGGAATTTGCCAGTACCCCTTTAATAGCTCGAACTTGCGTACAAATTTTGCCAAGCCTACTTGATCAAAACAAATGTCCATCGTGGGAAGAGCATAGGTTCCATGTTTACCTAGGTTGTGGGTACCTAGGTGACACAACCTAGGTTTCTAATCCGATTTGTCCACCAACAAAAAAGGGGATGTCCAACTAAAAATGAAGGCTCTGTATTTTGTTGTCAAGCATGTACTGTTAATATGATGCTCAATTCATTTTGTACAGCAAGGTGTGTACTTGATCCTTCACTTCAGGACCTTTTTACCAGAAAAAACTTGCTTGGAGTCAATCATTTTTTTTATTGTATAAAAATGAACAAGGACATAAGGCTTCAATCGACATGCATGGGGCATCGGATTCAGAAGCTCTCTTTGAGGTTAATGCTTACACCTTTTCAGCGAGGCCCAACGCTGGGAAAGAAAATGGAGAAGATGATAGGGAGACAACAGGGCACAGCGCAAGCGATACCCATGTTGTAAAAGCCATGAAAGAAATAGTCACCAATTAAATCTAAGGTGCGCTCTCTGTGGTCGAAGAAATTAAAGAGAAAATGAGGGAGCTTGAAGAACCTATTTCTGGCGCAGAAGATGACATCTCCCAATTTAAATCTCGAGTCAAAACCTTGGAATCCCAAGTCACCTCACTATCTGATAAAGTAGACGATATGGAATGCAGAATTAGAAGGAATAACTTGTGGTGGGCTTACCTGAGAAGGAAGAGGGTCAGGATGCAGCTGCTTCCATGGAGACATGGCTGCTTTTCATGGAGACATGACGTCTAACGCTGCCTAACGTCCTTGGGATGGATTTGTTAAACTCGTCGCTGATCATTTAGAGGGCCCATCGCATAGCCGGACGACGAAGTGGTAAAACTGACCAAGAACATCGGCCCCTGAGAACGCTTATCTTGAAGATTTTAAACATCAGACAAAATTAAGACGAAATTAAGAAAATCAATCATATTCATCCATAGAACTATACCACTACAGGTACAGAGTGTAACAAAATAACCAACTGTCAGACTTATTATCATTCAGGCATAATTCATTTATTTCTGAAATGCTATATTTAATAAATGTTTCTGATCCAAATGATGATAACACAATATTTCATAATGACTAACTATCTCAAACCTACCTAGACATTATATTCTGGCTGGCGATATGAATTTTACTCTGACCCCGGCAAGAGATAGCTCCACAGGTTTAGATAGTACCCATGTTAAGGATAGGAAAGTGATTATTTATTTGATTAACAAACTCAATCTGCTGGATATGACACTTCAATCCCCAAGGTACGGCATTTTCATGCTACTTTGTTACTCACCAAACTTATTCTCGAATCGATAATTTTCTAGTCTCAGCTCAATTACTCCCTAATAAAGAAGATTGTAGGTACCAGAGTATCGTTATTTCTTATCAATCCCCAGTGACCTAAACTTATGTAAATCAAGTTTTATCTGTAATCCTCCAAAATTGTGTTTTCAGACTAAATGTCTTTAGGATACGAATAGCATTTTTGGACAAGCTAATTTATTTATATTTTCAGACCAATAGTCAGAGACCAGGGCATGTACGATGGGAGACATTTAAAGCCTATATCAGGGGCCAAATAATCAGTTTCACCATCTCAAGATCTAAGAAAGCACAGAACGAGAGGAAACTATTGGATTTAAAGATTAAACAATTAGAAAATAGAATCTTTTAAAGTCAATTCTGTAAATGCACATAAATACTTTTACATCTTGGATCTCAATGCACTGGCTGACAGCAAAATGTAAGCCAGTGAAGAGGCAGACAAACTGCCTAAGTTGAACCAATCATTTTATGATCAGGGAGAGAAAGCAGGGAGGCTACTTGAATGCACATCAATCAACAACAAACAAAACGAGCTATTACATAATTTGAAGATGCAATCCCCTGATTTAGACTATTCTTAGATTCTCTAGATATTCCGTCCATATCAGACAAATGCAAAATGATATGGATGGTGATCTAACAGGTTTGACTTTAATCTGAAGCGTTAAATGCTACAAAAGAAGGGAAAGCTGCTGGCCCAGACGGTCTCCCCAGACATCTATAAGAAGTTCAAAGACAAGTTACTGACCCCTCTTCTGGAAATGCTACAGGAGCATTTCAGAGAAGGTCTTCTCCCTGCAGCTAGGAGGAGCCTTGATATTATTTATCCCGAAACCGGGAAAACTGGTTGGTGCGAAACCATGCGTCCAATCAGCCTCTTCGTGTCAGATCTGAAGATACTATGCAAAGCTTTAGCAAGGAGAATGGAGGGACCACTGATGGTCTTGATAGGAAGAGACCAGAATGTTTTTATCCAGAGTAGACAAGGATTTCACCATATCAGGAGAGTACTGAATATTCTTCCCATCCAGAAGGAGGCCCCGGACATACTCCTATCAGTAGATGCAGAAAAGGCCTTTGACAGGGTGGAATTGCCCTATCTTTGTGTACTTACTCTATTTGGCCTTCGAGAAAACTTTTGCAAATGGGTAGAACTGTTATAACAGGCCCATAGCTGTCCAATAATATGGTTTCCAAATATTTTAGTGCTTCTAGTGGTTGACGGCAAGGATGCCCAATGTCTCCCTTCCT
Organism: Molva macrophthalma; assembly: GCA_027123675.1. Taxonomy (NCBI): domain Eukaryota; kingdom Metazoa; phylum Chordata; class Actinopteri; order Gadiformes; family Lotidae; genus Molva; species Molva macrophthalma. Next base: position 18,641,131 of record JAOPJO010000034.1, on the reverse strand, counting down.
CTTTATCCTTGCCATCGAACCACTGGCAATATTTGTGAAGGGACATGAAGCTTTATCTGTAGTTAAGGTCGGGCACACGGATCATAGATAGCTTTATTCACAGATGACGTAATTAGGTTTCTGAAACATCTGGATAAATCTATAGCTGCATTTATGGGCCTTACCTTCAGGAAGAGTTCAGGATATAAAGTTAACAAATCCAAATGTTTAATTTTGTTGTTGAGTGAGGCAGAGAGGAAAAATCAAGTCAAATATGTTATATGGCTTTGTTCAAACTGCAAGCAAAAGTAGCCCAAATTAATTTTTGCTCATACATGACTCAGATATGACTTTTTCAGAACAGTGTGAACAGCACATATCACATGAAATCTATTTAAATCTCAAAATCATTATATTATTATACAAACTCTTTCTGCCTTGGAAAAATAAGTAACTAAAGATTGTTACATTAGGGGATTGCTTATATGGATATTATATGGATTATTGTTGTTTTCATAGACGTGTATTCTACAAGAAAAAGCGCCTTATAGCTCTTAAAGTAAATAGACAGAGGTTAAACAAGTGGCTAATGGAATGGGCATTAAACATGACAATGGGGAGGATAACTTACATTGTAAGAGGTAAACAAAATAAATGTAAAGAAGTTTGGAGTCCTTTCATGAACTTTCTTAAACATGTGGATGTCGCTAACTTGATGGAACTAGAAGATGATACAGGTCATTGGTGCAGGAGAGATGTTTTTGAGAAGCCTCCTTTTCCTTTTATTTATATTTTGTTTTGTATATATGTTCTAGTTTGTTTTGTTTTGTCTGTGAAATGTAATGGTTGTAACGCATTTTGTTACATGTTGATGGTTTGTTGGGGGATGATAGAGGGCTAAAACAATGTTGTGAGATTAATACTGTATCATTATCAGCATCATGAAGATAATCAACACAATTAATTAATATTTGATTAAACAGTAACTTGAATACAACACATTAATTAAAATGGCAGCCCCACTTTTGACTGATGTGAGCCTTGTACCCACTTGCAGCATTGCTCAAAACAGATTGTAAATGAAAATAAACTGCCTTCAGGTATACTTGTCATTAGATGTTTCTGCTAAACAATAAAACACTGTCAAATGTGTGGTAAAAGCGTCAAAATATCTGAAAAACTAGTGCCAAGACCTGTTTCTTACAGCTGCCTTCTCCCTGGGCAAAAGTGACAACCAGAGCCATTTACGTACTTAGTTGCAAAATCTCTATTTGCAACTAAGACATCTAAGATTCTGCCCACATTACGAGGACCACCTTACAACCCCCTCCTTGTGGATCAGAGTGTAATCATCAGGGCTGCAGCATCTGAGACTTTGTTAACCCTATGCTCAGTAACAAAGGAGGCAATGTGCTTTGGCACCAAATCTTTAAACTGTTCCAAGACAATTAAGTCCTTCAACTCCTCAAGGGACTTAATGTTAGCAGCTCCACACCAGCGATTCAAATGACACTGTAACTTACGAGCCAACACCACATGTGTTTGAATGTAACCCTTCTTCCAAGTTCAGAATTTCTGCCGGTAAGCTTCCGGGCCAATTCATAAGCTTTCACAAATACCATTTCAACCTCAGAATAAACCTGACAATCTGTTTCAATGAGAGCCAAGTAGGCTTTCTATGGGCTCTCCCTCTTTGGTGTGGTGGTCCAGTATGTGTCATGGCTGGGCTGAGACCATAAGAAATGGTGGACCAACTAGGCCTGTAACAATTATTTCATAATTGTCTATCCGCGATTTCTTTACATGATCACGGTTCCTTTGTTGAACTGCGGTTAAAGCATTTTTTTTTTAATGAGATGGGTCAAAGCATGGTCACACTTTTGTTTTAAGCCGACACTCTCTCCTATGGCTCTCTCCCTCTCACAGACAGAAAAAGAAAAAAACTCACATACATACGTCAGTTTCTAAGCATTTTTTTTTTAATGAGATGAGTTGAGCGCTAGGGAAATGCGGAGACAACTCCTTGTTGACGAGTTAAGAAGATCACCCTTTGTTTATTTCAACAACACAACCCCACTTCCTCATTGTCGCAGAACACACAACGTAATCACCCCCTAGGGTGTATGGGAAACGTAGTTAACCAATCTACTAACAGTAGCGTGAATGTAAACACATAAGAACATGGGCGAGATCGCCTTTAATTATATTAAATATTATTCCTGCGTGTGAGTGGTCACCACAATACACGTTTGGTTTTCACTGGACTTTTAGTGTTGGTAAAAGAAATTGCTTGACACTGTCCCGTTGGTCCTGTCAAAATATGGGGAGTCTGCAAGGCCAAATTTCTTTTTAAATTTGACCGAAAGAGACAATTATATTGTTAATGGCAATTATTTCTGAGACAATTAATTGTACATCAACATTTGGAATTGTTACAGCCCTAGGACCAACACATGAAAGAACTCAAGTTAAACCGAAAGAAAACAAACCAGGTGTGTTTGGTCTGTCAGTGAAATCAGTGTGAAGGCTTTGGCTGGCATGCATGAAGATGAAGTGCTGTGGTGTGTGTTGTACACAGGAACAAAAATAACCCAAGAACTAAACAACCCTCATGTCACAGGAAAACAAAAAGGACAGGAGAACATGGAGTTCCTCTGACGAGCATGGAGAGAACCTGAGACCAACAGGTGTCGAGGCTTTATAGGGTGCCTCATAGGTGTTGCCAATTAGACACAAGCCCATGCCGTCTCTCTGAAGTGAAGGGTCTAGAAATAGAACACATAGATTAGAAACATTCAAGTGTTTAGCCATCTCAGTGTTGCTATACCATCTAGTGGCTTTAAATTGACTATATTGTTTCCCAGGTGTTGTTGTTTTCCACACCCCATGGTAAATAACATAACATATATACAACTCATTAGGACAGATATCATAAACTAACAATAATAAAATGTCCCCTCAAATGGGAGGTTACATGGTCCTCTGATTGCTGAGACACTTTCCACCTCTCCTCAGCAATTCCCTATGGCAATTCCAAATCCAAATCCCATTCAAAGTGTATTAACCGATTTATGTTGCACTGCGTCCCTCTTCTGGAAGTTACGGGAATGCCAGGCACATAGAGCTGTCCTATTCAGCAGAGCCCTGTTTGCAATGCAAGACTACCATTCAAATTCCAGAAGATGAAGAGAATGATGGATAGAGCGATACATAGATAGTTTTCTATTCTCCAAGGCGGGTGACTTCTTCTTTTGCATGGAACAGTAAGATCAGCAAATGTGTAGTTGTAGCAAACATTTTTCACCTAACCTCAGCAATTGACCGATTCTATAAAACAGTAGTATCAGATGAATGATGCTCTGTTGCCATCTTCTTGAAATAACGGGTATGTCAGGCACATGAATCGGAACTATCCAGCAGAAACTACGAGCAGAACCCAGAATGTTATCAGCTGGTTTAAGGAGGTGAAGAACTGTTTGTATTGGCACTTGAATCTATACAATAAAATCTCAGATGGATGGCTGGATAAATAGATTGTATTGTACTTTTACTTACTTAAATGAAAGCGTTAGCTAAGCAAGTTTATGTAATAGTGTGGACAAAATAGTGTTCGGAATCTTACGAGAAGCCAGCAGGGGGCAGGAATTTGAATAAACAATGAAGACTATGTAATATATGTATATCATAATATAAACTTTTGTTTTGTCTAATGTGGTTCACCTAGTCAACTATTTGACGATGATTCTTGTTGTTTGTTGAAGATCTGCAAGTAGAACAGACGGGTGATGAATTCCAACTTACAGTTCTGCAAGGAGTTCCTTCCTCCTCCCGAGGAAATATCGCGTGATGTGGGGAATTAAGAAAACTTGTCTGATATTCCGCTGAAGAACAAGGACCGCCACATATCCAAACTAGTATTCATTACATGTCGCGTTGTCTGCGGTAGAGGATAGTATAATGCTATATATGTCCTTACATGATAATAGATAGGGTAGATGGCCAAGCCGGAATATAAAGTAAAAACGACAGCTAGTCAGTTAACGGTAAGTTATAGATGGTTCAGTTATGTTCCACATTGGGGATGTTGTGCTGTATGTGATTACACATGTTGCGATGTTTTGCTGTCATTGCTGATGTTAATTGGGGCAATTTAAGCTAACGGTTAGAGGAAAAGAAGAGCGCGAGATCGTTGTCAAGAGAACTGCTGTGGAATTTCCATTTCCGGCCGCAGATGTTTCAAAATCAAATATCCACGTTGTTTTTTCATATTAACCTGTCTCTGTCCATATGGCATTCTCGCAGTCGACCGACATTAAGTAATTTAAGTGGTTATTTACGTCTAAATGTGTCATGTTTGAACTAGATCACTGTTTTGTCACCATTTATATATATATATATATAGCCGTCATTTAGTCACTTTGGCAGGAACACGCAATTTCTTTCAGTCATTGCATATTTATATCATATTCTCTATACATGGCAAAATGCATGTGCTGTATTATAATACATTCGCTAATTTGGATTATAAAAATAAATTAATCAATCCTGGGAGTGATATTCTGGTGTTACAGCGGCAAATTAGAGAACAAGTGCAAATTAAGGTTTTATAGTATATATACCTCTGGGATTGAGAGATTATAGAACAAAATTAAATTAAATAAATACAAAATGTGAATATAAACTTATATAGACTTTTATTTTGCAATCAAGGAATCAAGGAATCCGGAAAATGTAGTGCGCGGACGGCGGTGGTTCTCCTGGGTCTCGCAGAGTGAGGTCGGTGCAAAATGCCATTCGGAAGTTCCATCGTGAAAGGGTTTGGGGATCACGTCAGGGCTGCTTCATAGCCACAACCCGCTTATTATCTGCCTGGGGAAACCGTTTCTCTCCGGGGATGGATCTATCGCGGTAGGTTACATTAAGTTTTAACCATGTCCCGAGATGTGAGGTGGGGTTCAGTGTGGAGACGCGTTTCTTCCATCGCTAACGTTACTTTCCCTTTTCCCAACCAGCCCCACACTAGTTCCTCCTAGTAGCTAGCTAGCGAGCAACTCAGGGCTGGGTTTTAATGAAACCACAGCTGTTGTGGTACCCAGCTAATCTCTCTTGGTCTCTCTTTCAGCTCCCTGGCCCATCGGATCATGGTCTAGCCCGGGCGATGTGAAGACATTAGAGGATATTATGCATCCGTGTGCGTCCTCCACCTTCTGAGCAGGCTGTCGACGACCTATTGTTTTGGGATGGGAGATGTCGTGTCTATGGAGCAGCCCTCGTAGCTAGCTGGGTGTCCGGCTAGCACGTCTTACATGTTTTTTTGATGTTTTCCTTCGTCTCGGAGAGGTGATTATTAAAGGTTGCCGACCTCCGTCAGTTTCTTGGGACCACGTCTGTTTTGACAGCAGACACCATGGGTGAGACCAGCCTGGACGACTCCAACGTTAAGGTTGCGGTGCGGGTCCGTCCTATGAACAGGCGGGGTGAGTGGATTCTGTTTGAATATTACTACGTAAAGCCTCTGTAATGTGTTAATAAGGCACTTACTCGGACATATATTTCCATTGTACAGCGTTCTGCCTATCCCCCCGTGATGACACCAGGTTTTTACTTGTCGGCCAGAGGGCACCATTCAAGGCCATGTGTCATACAGGCGAAGCCGACGACGGGTTCACTGCTATGATATTACTCACGTTCAACATGAATAGACAATCCCTCCTTTTGTTTGACGGACATTAAATTAAACGCATGAATCATCTGCGTCTACCTATTGCACCGGCTACCGTTTTTATGTGCGTTAGGGAGATGACATCAAACAAAGGAGTGTTGCATTATTCTGTCAATTCTTGTCTTGCACAGATGTTTATAAGATTTTGTGGGGATCGATTCGTACAACAGATTCTGATAACTGACACGTGGAATAGCAAGTATTTCTAGAATCCGGGTAGCCTAATGTACAATACATAGCCGTAGTGCCGAAACGGTGCCAGACTAATGAATTACGAGTCCTCGCCCAAGTGCTCGCTTGTCAATTAGGATGCATATTTCCAGCTCCGTGTGCAGGGAAGCGGCGATGGCATTTTTGGTTTCCCAGCCAAGTAGGATTCTGCTGTGGGAGACCATGTGCTCGGTAACGCTGCCGTTACTGATGCGGAACGGACGACCTAGCTACCGACACGACCACGTGACTACACACGCGCACACTTATACATTATTTTTCTATACATTTCAGCATTTCACGGAGCTAGCCCAGAAGGGAATCACTGAAGCAAGCCACAGGACAAAAAAACAACTGTTCTCTGCTCAAACAGATTTGTAGTAGATTCAGCATTGACTCATGTGTACATTGCAGTTTTTCCAATACAAACCCCTCTGCTGATTAGTATAGAGAGGACAGTGCTTCAGAGTGCTGCTGTCACCCTCCCCTGTGTGAGGGAAAACCTCTGCACTGAACTGGGCCATGTCTTTATAACCAACATGCTTTCTTGCAGTGTATAATCTAAGTCGGCTTTATGTAGTTGTTTTATCATTAATTGTGTGTGTGTGTGTGTGTGTGTTTTCTGATGATCGGGTGCTCTGTGGTTGTTTAGTGGGACAAAGCCAGGAAAACGGGTGAGCTTGACCGAGTGTTTGCTAATGTTGCATAACGCTTGGTGTTTCCATGGCTGTGAGGGTCAGCAGAGCTTCGAGGAACACAGCGACTCGGTGTGGCGGCGGTAGCTTCGGGTTCCGTTTCCTGGCTGAGGTCATGGCTATTGTGGCAGAGCCAAGACACCCAGGGAGGCAGTGGATGAGAGAGTGCCCGGCTGTGGAAAGAGAGATGTGTTTATGGAGAGAGAGAGAGAGAGAGACTCACGGCTATAGTTACAGTTAACGTCAAACTTTCCTCTCTCCATAACAGCAACTACTGTCTGAAAGGCTGGAGACAAACAGCGCAGAATACAGAGATGTCCCCTCCCGCTCTCTCTCATTCTCTCTGTCTCTGTTTCTGTCTCCCCTGTCTTGCGTTTATCCTCTGTCCCTCTCTGTCTGATCTAATGTTGTTGTCTTGATTATTATCAAGCCCATCCTTAAACATCAGTGTGTCACCTTGAGAAAGGTGTGTGGGGGGTTCAGCTCTGTTAACCTTTGACCCACACGTCCCTCACTGACAGTGTTCTTAGGCATGTGGTATCTTGAATGCAGATAGTGGCTAAAATTGATTGCAGTTACAACCTGCCATTCAACATGTGTCTCCACCGATGTCACGTTTTGCTCTTCTTGTTCACCATGCAAATAATACCCACATGCCATACTGCCACACGGTGGCCACAGCACGTGTGGGTAAATACTAGTTATTCTCCCATTGATCTGACATTTCCTGGTAACGTTGGCCCGTTCCATGGCCAGTGTAGGCGATAGTGCTTTCACAGTGCTTCACTTATTTTGAATGTGGTGCTTTCCAAATCAAATGAGTTTGGTTCATTGTGCCGTATGTAAATACAGGAGACCTGTCCTTGGACATTTCGATTGAAAGTCTGCAGTAGTAAATGTACTGATGTGGGTTAAAGGATCACAACACAGTGTCATTTTCAATGATTAGATCTACTTTTATTGGAGAAAATGGAAATGTGTGTGAAAGAATCGTCACCCAAAAGTGACTTTCTCCTGCTGCGCAGTATGGTCCGTCAGCACGCGGATGCCATCAATATCATAACATCAATATTGTACACATTCATTGTTTTCGAAAAACACATTAAAAAAGTTTGCAGAGTTGTCCAGGTTTATTTAACAGAGCATATCACTTTCCCCCAAAACTGCTTTGCTAAGCATTAGTGAGACAGAGGAAGTAAACAAACCCTGAGACGGGCAGTGTCTTCCTTGTACTCAAGTCTTTATGAAAGTTACTTCGTGTTCTTGCAGTTCAGCTTATAAACCGCCAGGTTTGTGTCAACTGCCATGGGTCATTGAGCAAGGCGTTTAATCGTTACCAGTGCCCCCGAGTGCTAGCTTGTTTCTGGCCATGAACCTCTTGACCCCAAGTGTTTGGTGTGGCAGTGACATGGCCACGCCCTAACAACATGCAGGCTTATAAAATCAGCTATTCTCAGTAACAAACATGTGGTAGTCAGTATCTGTTCAGCTAGTTGACTGTAAACAATACCATGTAAAGAGAACGATCAAAAAGTGCACGTGAGCAGAAGGTTATAGATTTGATTGATGAATAATGACACTGCATTTTGTTTTTCCCACAGAAAGGGAACTGAACACAAAATGTGTCGTGGAGATGGAGAAGAACCAGACTATCCTTAATCCTTCCGGATCCAACCTGGGCAAGGGAGACTCCAGGTCTGTCTGCTTGCCTGTCTGTGTGATAGTCACAGTACTTCTGCTTGGTGCGGGTGAATGCAAGGGTGAATGCGAAGCTTGCATAGCTCTTATTCACAGCTTAGTGCCATCTGCAAGCTAATGTTACATGACATGTCATTGGTGGAAGTCCTGTGAGCTGTCATCCCCAGAATTCCACTGGTGTGTTAGGATCATGCTCCAGAGGAATGGCTGCCAGCTGTCTTTGGGCTTGCATTCAGGAAAACATAACATAGCAGAGACCCCAGGAGGGAGAGAGAGAGGGAGAGAGACTGGCAGCAGAAGACAATAAGCTACACTAGTCAATGGAACACTGAAGGCCATCCCGTCAGCTGGCTCCTCTTCCTGCAGTCAGTGTGCTGTTTGTTTTACTCCTTCTGCTCCCTCTTCCTTCACCCTTCCCTTCCCCCCGGCAACACAGTGAAAGGTCAGCTCCGGGTCACCCTCGGTGAGCCCCCTGTAGAAAAGAGGATGGTGAGACAAGCAGTGAGCGAAGGATGTAAAAGGGGTGGAGGTGGATGTTGGTGGGTAGGGAGGGATCCCAGCATCTGTTGGCCATAAAGTTGCCTGGTTGACGTTTATGGGCGGTCCAAACAAGAGGAGGGCCATTACCAGTGTCTGTGTCTGTGTGCCGCCCGTCGCCTCAGGACAAAGCAGCAGCAGGAGAACAGAGCTGCCGTCTGCAGACACCTTCACACGGAGACCCTGAGCTGGGATACCCAGCCTCCACAGCCCCAGCCCTGCCCACTCTCTCTCCATCTCACTGTCTCTCCATCCTCCTGAACTTCCCTTGTGGAGGATAATGTCTCACAGCATCTTCTTTTTTTAAGTACTTCTGCCAAAGCCCTGCTATATTTTACCATCCAAATGGGATGGCTTGGATAATGGTGGGTGAGCTAATAACACCCTAGATACAGATAAACATCAGCCATGGCTCACTTCTTTCTTTATCTCCCAAACCAATCTGTAGGTAATGGCTTTCAATTCCTCTGAGAAAGCCTCGACATCCACCGTTCAATGGAAGTTCTAAACCAGACTCACCGTAGAACATAATCAAGATGCAGCATTAACAAATGGTTACGAATGTTGTTCTTGTGGAATACGCTGCTAGCTGGCATTGCCTGGCCTGTGGGAATAGATTGAGCTGGAAGCTCTTTATTTGTCTGCATCTTGATGTTCTCTGACATCTTTAATGAAATAGCCTGGGATGCCATTCACTGGCGGCGCTGGGAGGGGGGGGTGGAAGAGAGAATAGACCACATAAATAATGGGTTTAGCCCAGAACCTTGAACAGCCTACACATGCAATACGAGCAGACGTCCTCTGCCCTTCCTCTGGTGCTGAGGAGCTAGTTGATGCAGAGCAACATGCTGTAGTTATTCCATCAGGGGAGTTAAATAGCCAGCTCCTTGAGGGATGCACCAATTGTTATTTCTGGGCCGATGTTTGAAAAGACAATTTGGCCAATAGTCGATGCCAATGTTTTTTTTGGGTTTTTTTTTGATTGATGAATGTTTATTTTGTATTTGTTATTTATTCCCCCCCTTTTTTTTATTTTTTTTTGCGAGGGAAACAGAAAGCTTCCTTTAAAAAAAAATGTGTTAAAGTCTTTCAGCCCTTCATCACACTATCTTTAAATGAGCACAAATTCTATCATACAAATTTAAGAAACAACCTTTAATTTTAACCTTTAATGTTAAAATAACTGTTTCAAAATTGTAAAAAATCAGCCACAGCCATTGGTGGATGTCACCTTATGATGCGCCGATAAATGGGTGCTTCCCTTCTTTCATAGCACCCAAGGACAAAAACAATAAATGTAAACAGGCCTATATACTTTAGAAAGTATGTTAAAAGCCAGAGGTAGCAAAGAAGTGTCAAGTCAGTTCATAAGCTTATGTCAATACATGTGTTCTAAGGTTATGTCTGGCCAGTTAGGCTAGAAAGAGTTGGTCCTGCTGTGGACCCAGACTCTCGGGGCTGACAACGTTACCCAGGGGTCACTGGGCACAGATTAGGCAACCGCTTGCTACCATCACAGCTTATAGCGCCAGGACAGGATCAAGGCGTGGGATTTCCTGCCAAATATGTACAGCCTGCAGATTGTACTCATTTAGTCATGAGACCTCTAACGGTGTAGTCATTGGTGGATGCAACGGTGTGAGAAATTAAAATTGATTGTTTTAAGTTACTGGCTGTCCTCAAACAATATTATTTTAGTAATGCTAACACTGCAGAAACTTTGTTATATAGAAGGTGAGGTGGATATGGTGTGAATCAAGTTCTTTGTTCAGTATTGGAAAACGGTGACTAAGTTCATAAGTCTATTCTATTGCTCTTAGACCGCTAATGTTCAGGCATAAGGTATTAGCATTCGTTATGGTTATTGTTAAACCTGCACTTTGTAAATATTTTACTAGAAACCGTCATAACCATTATTAAAATATTATAACCATTGTTTAATATAGACTTTTTGCACTATAAAAATAAAACCCATATACCAATCGCTGATTCAATTTGGTATGTGGAGAAAAGGTTTCATTTTAACACATTTTGACCTATCCAGTGTCTTCAAAATAGTGTATCGACACTACACATTCCCGTCGAAAATGCACACCTGCTACTATGAATTGGTGTCACTGTTGAATGTTACTGAATCATGCAGAGACCTAAATCAGCTGTTGTGAACAGAATGAATGATTCACTGTGTGTGTGTGTGTGCGCGCGCCGGCTCCCAGCACCTCTAGTTATGGAGTATTGTGGGTAAGGCAATGATGTCATGTGTCTGATAAGCCTGGTGACTGGTTTGAACAGTGACCTGGAGCTATGTTTGCATTTAAGTGGCTGAACTGTTGACACATTCAGCATGCCCTCCTGCATTTCATAATAACTCTTCTTCTCTCTTCACAAGCAAGGCCAGGCGCACACAGGTCCAGCTCTGTTTCCAAGACGATAGGATTTATAGCATGTTATAGCACTGCCTTTGACTGATTTGTGTTGGTGAGAGAGAGATACAAAGAGTGTGGAACAAATAAGCCTAGATTTTAGTTTTTGTGTCAAAGTGTAGTTTTGCTGTCCGACTATTCCGCTGTTCCATTTCTCTTCTGTTCTCTTTGATATGGAATAGGCCAGCTGTATAAAGACTTGTCGTCCAAACTAAATAAGAACTCCTTGTAGACTCCAGCTGTCATTGCATAACCTGTTGTTAAATGATACCATCTCTTTACCTTAGAACTATACCAGAACGGCATTCATGTGACCTATTTCCAAGTTAAACAGTATATTAAGATGGGAAGAGGATTATATTGGCTGCTGCTTATTTTCTTCCACATGGATTTATGTTATTAGTATCATTTAAGGTGCTTAGATGTAATCATTTGTTGAACAAATTGAAATACAGTGGTGATGTGAGGCACATAATGGCGCAACTGAGACAATTTCCCTCTGGAATAACATAGCATTCTGAATCTGTGCTTATTTTAGATGTGTAAGTGATGATGCTGCTCCATGCACCAGTCCATGGACTGCAGCATGCATCTGCCAAAAGCCTGCCACTAGCCAATGCAGCGTTTTCTGCATACAAGAACATAAATCACCTCTTGTAATAAGGCTGAAATACTTTGTTGGTTATTTCATTGGCCAACTTATCCTAAAGTATCAATGGTAATATAAACACATGACCAACATGTTTTCATAATGTAATGTTGTAAGATGTTAATAATTTACATTTGAATAGTTGTCTGTTTTATATTCCATGGGGATGGTTATGTTGCATCTGAATATGTGCACTTCTGCCAATCAAAACACATCTAACAAGGGCCTTACAAAACACCATGCTAACCAGCCCATATCACGTTTGTTATGCATCATGTGTTATCACCGCCACAATATCCGTATATCAGTCCATCACACATTCTTCATACTGTGCAACATTAGAAACCATACTGTAGCTGTTGACCTTGTAGCAGCTCTATGGTTTTAATATACTGGTTCTGTCTCAAGTTCACATCCCTCCCTTCAGCCTGAACAAACTAGCCAATCCTGTCAAACATCACGGATGGTATAGGCCCAGGGGAAAGCGAGAGAGAAGTAGAGAGAGGGGAGAACACTCATGCGTGAAGATATTTTTTAAATGATGTTGATCAGAGCGGAGCAGAGGGGATTCAGAACACAGAATGGGTTCAAAGGTCAGGGTAACCGTGATGGGTGCTCTCTGCTCTCCACTACTGCCCCGTCTTCTGTCTTTTTATTGTCCGTCATGCCCTGGCCATCATACATATGTCCTTGGCTTGTGGCCATCATACACATGCCCTGGGCGTTGTGGCCATCATACACATGCCCTGGGCGATGTGGCCATCATACACATGCCCTGGGCGATGTGGCCGTCATACACATGCCCTGGGTGATGTGGCCATCATACACATGCCCTGGGCGTTGTGGCCATCATACACATGTTGTTGGCGGTGTAAAGCAAGGCAGGGATTCCCCCTCGCACCCGCAGCCTTTGAACCATATGTGACAGCTGTCAGTGCGATGTACGTCCAAGACCTGGCAAATCCTCTTCACCCCCCTGAAGTGTTGTAAGATGTGCTCTGTGGGGGGAGGTGGAAGATACCCCAGGGATGATGGATGTTCATGCAGAACGTAGAGGAATGCATCGAAAAACTGACGAAAAGCAAGAGGTCTGTTTCCCATTCTGCTTTAACGGCGCTCCTCGTTGGGGCATAAATAACCAACCTATCTCTGGAAATAGCCTTGCTACTGACAGACTGCTGCCAGGGTACTTTTATACACTTTGTTTTCAATCTCTACCCAAATCAATTAGCCCACATGAGCCCAACCGTCGGTTGATTATTCAAGCAGACCAGACATGAGTGAACATAATCCATGGTGCACCTCTACATTTGTCTTCCTGACTGATTACTGCGGTTTTATAAAGAATGTGAATCTGGCCTCAGGAAAATGGGTGTGTGTAGGAATGGGGATGGTGTTGTGTGTGTTTTGTAAGAAGTGGTGAGTCTTTGCTTCCAGAAAACATTACACCTCTGCCCACTGTGTTGTTACCATGTTTGGACACGTAGTATGTGTGTGTTGTGTGCGAAAGTGAAAGGTAAAAGAGTAAGTGAGAGGAAGAGAAGGATAGAGAGAGTGGGTGATGTTTAAAGGGAGAGCCAAATAGGGAAGGTGTTGGTGGGGGATCAGGGAATGGGACCTTCGGATGATGTAGGTCTCCCTGCTCATCCTCTATGCCACAAATATGTGAAGTGTAAACACTGTGTTTCCATAACACGTTATGCTGTGCATCAGTAGATTGCTTGTCTGGCAGGCTGTCGAGGTGGCGCCCTGATGAGATGGCGAACACCACCTCTCATGTGGTGTAATGACACTCATGTCTCTGCACTGCCTGTACTGTGAAACCAGTGTCCCTTCATTTCCTGTACTATGAAACCAGTGTCCCCTCTTGTCCTGGACCTTGAAACCGGTGTCCTCACTTGTCCTGTACTATGAAAGTCGGTGTCCCCACTTGTCCTGTACTATGAAAGTCGGTGTCCCCACTTGTCCTGCACTATGAAAGCCGGTGTCCCCCTTGTCCCCGAGAGTACAGCACTGACTGTAGCTGTTGCTAAGATACCAGCCAGGCCCAGCTGGAGCATTCCTCAGATTGTTCCGAGACAGCGTGAGACCACGGATCAGCCAAAGCACTTGTTTTTTTGTGGAGGATTAACATGCTTCATTTTATGCATGTGTGTGCTAGTGTGCACGTGTTCCCGTGCACGCTGACCCATGCGGGCCCAAGCGTATGCTCCCCTGGATCATGTGATGGTGTGTGTGTACTTGTGAGCTGCCTGTCTGCAGGGCTATGGTGAGTAAAAACTGCAGGCTGTTTCCTGGTGACTCAGCCTGTGTGACGTGTGACTTCCTGTCCCCCACCCTTGGCTAGAGGTTGAGGACAATGGACCAGGAAATCCTAACTCCATACCATAATATCCCTGATATATTGCTTGCCCAGCTGAGGGAAGTGAATTGTGAATGCCTTTACCACCTAGCTCACTATGACGGTATTGGCTCAAGTAACACTGATTGCCATACCATGTATTTTGTCAGCCGAAGATTTCCATTTTCTGATTGTGTGTGTGTGTGTGTGTGTGTGTGTGTGTGTGTGTGTGTGTGTGTGTGTGTGTGTGTGTGT
>JAOPJO010000034.1:18605685-18617523 GCA_027123675.1 Molva macrophthalma | reverse complement strand
GTGTGTGTGTGTGTGTGTGTGTGTGTGTGTGTGTGTGTGTGTGTGTGTGTGTGTGTGTGTGTGTGTGTGTGTCGTTTGTTTCTGCAGTACGTGTATCAATGGCTCTCCGGTCACCAATCCTCAGCCGCTTCACCATGGTGACAGAATCCTGTGGGGTAACAACCACTTCTTCAGGTACACCACCACCAGTCACTATGGTAACCATGTTAGGCTAGCAACCACTTCTTCAGGTACACCACCAGTCCCTATGCTTACCATGTTAAGCTAACAACCACTTCTTCAGGTACACCACCAGTCACTATGGTAACCATGTTAGGCTAACAATCACTTCTTCAGGCACACCACCAGTCACTATGCTAACCATGTTAAGGTAACAACCACTTCTTCATGCACACCACCAGTCACTCTTGTAACTCTGTTACAAGACACCTCTTCAGATATGTCACCGGTTAGCCCACTAAATCGGTCAAGTGTCATATATATCTTGGCACCAGAACATAGCTGTCTGTAAAAGCCAGTCACATGTCATCAGTTATTTTTACTTTGATTAATTCTATGAACATTTAACCACCCAGTTAGAACAGTCACCCATCACCTGCTGGTGTGAGAGGGACAATACAACACTGTTCTGCGTGAGAAAATGTTATTCGGTTTGTTAACGGTCGTTCATTCCTTTCATGATTCCTCCAGGATAAACCTGCCCAAGCGGCGTCCCCGTGGGGCCGAGGAGGAGGAGGGGGAGGGGTGTCAGATGAAGAACAGTGGCAGCAGTGAGCAGCTGGACGTGGACGCGGACTCGGCCAGCGAGGTCTCCAGTGAGGTCAGCTTCTCCTACGAGTTTGCCCAGACGGAGGTGATGATGAAGGCCCTGGGAAACAATGGTAAGATACGCCTGGATTTGTGTCTTTCTGTCCATGTCTCTCTGTCTCTCTGTCCATATTTTTCTGTCTATGTCGGTCTGTCCATGTCTGTCTGTCTTTCTGACCATGTCTGTCGATCTTTCTGTCCATGTTTTTCTTTCTGTTTGTCTTGTCTGTCCATGTCTGTCTTTCTATCCATGACTCTTTCCGTCCATGTCTGTCTGTCTTTCTGTCCAATTCTGTCTGTCTGTCTTTTAAATTGAAAGCAATTTAGTAGTCCTAACCAGGGTTTCCCACAAAAAACAGTTAAGTAGAGGGGAAAGCAGAGAAAGATGCAAAAAATAGCGTAGAGCTGAACCATATAATTAGAGTAGTGGAATCATCTGTCATCTTTTTAATGTTACGATCATTTTGGGTGTAAGGGACTAATGCGGACAACAATTTTTGAAATTGGTCCAGTTTTGAATGCTGTAGCCGTAATCCACGGCAACGGGCTGCAATGTATATTTTGGGTCTATAGCGCCTTGTCAATGTACATCCTGTGCTTGTTTGTGCTATTGAAGGGCTCAGATTATATTCTAACATTATGGAAAGGATCCCGCCAGAGAAATGCAACTTTTTTCTTTACCTTTCACTTGATCCCGGTCGGTTTGTTATTGTGTCCAACCAAGATTCGCTCAAGGAAAAGTCTCTCTCTGAAATCTCGTTGTTGCAGGAAATTTCCATTTTGTAATAACAATCTCAACTCTCCTTCCCCAAATATTTGAGATAACTCTAAGCTTTGCTTTCTGTAGTCCAACACAACAAACTCTTTTCTCTAAAGCTCTCACTCACGATTCCACCTTTCTGTTCCTTCAACAACTAAACTCACGAGATTGGACACAGTAACAAACAAAACAAAATGTATACAAAAATTGTCTAAATTCCAAAATGATCTGGTTAATAGGGGCAAGGTTGAAAAATTGTTCCTTTAACTGAAAATGTAAGCGCCGAAACAATGCTGTCAAAGCGGAGCATGAAGAAAAGCAATCCCCAGTCAGGTTCCAGCAGTTAACCCCTTTAGACCCGTTGATCGCTGAGTCTGCCATTCGCTCCTCGCTTTAGATCGCTTTATTGTGGAGCGCTTATTGCAGACTTTGTGTGCTTTAAGGACATAAATAAGCATACATAAAATAACACGAAAGACGCTTCTGCATTCTCTTCATCGATGGTGGTTTTGTCATGATCTGAGGTGAATACCGTGCTTAATCACACAGGACGGAGCTCTCCGTCTCAGCAGAGACTGGCCACTGTTTGATTTCATAGATTATATGAATCATTATATTAATTATGGTGTATAATATCAGCCTATATTATGTAAGGCTAATAGAAGCCCATATTTTCAGTCAAATTGAATGTAGATGCTGACATGAATGGACAACATTGCCGTCATCATATTGTGAAGTTAATTTGTTTGCAGAGGCGGTCAGATTTAGTAGAGATGCTATGCCTCACTTATAGACCGATGTGGGAAAACCTGCTGACCACGATAGCCTCCAATTGAAAACGGCATGACATAATTCCCCAAAACTCCATGCACCTATTCAATATTATTATTTTACCTTTTTGACATTAATATGTGCCTTAATTTGCCTGTGCATTAATGTGCCTTAAAAACAAAAACTTGACCTTAGGATTTTGTATTTATCTCACCAAGTCTTAGTGGTAGGCATAACAATCCAGTCTTGTCACCTGATCTTCTTTGATAGTAAGCAGCACTCTCACCAGAACCAATCAATCCTTGAAGGATCAAATCATAAAAACATAACATTGGATGTATTTCTAAGTTAAACAGGAAATCTGATTTCCCCTTTTACTTGGAAATAAATCATATTATAGAAGTGAGATGCACTCTGTTTGATGATGTATTGACCATCACACATCCTTGAATACTGGCAGTGGCAGGATAGCATTATGATACAGTTCCTCCGTGGTGCTAGTCTTGGGGTTAACCCCCCCCGTGTGCTCCAGACCCCATGCAGGCTGTCCTTCAGTCCCTGGAGCGGCAGCATGAGGAGGAGAAGCGCTCGGCTCTTGAGCGCCAGAGGCTCATGTATGAGCAGGAGCTCCAGCAGCTCCGCCGCAGGCTGCACCCCGACCGCCTGTCGGGCCAAGGAGGAGCCCCTCAGCCCGGGCAGGCCAGCCAGCCGGGCCAGTCTGGCCAGGGCCTACAGTCCCACCACCGCAGCCTGGAGAGACTCAGCATGGGGGGCATGTCCCACTCCACCAGTGCCCAGAGCAGGCTGAGACAGTGGAGTGAGGAGAGGTGGGAGAGATCGTCCGTTCTTTAATCACTATAGACATTATTCATCTAGCGGTCATACTGCTTAGTTTTGCGGGGAAACCATCTAGACTCTTTGGAAACAATGACAACTCAGTGCATTCTATTTAGTTCTGCATTCCATTTCCCCATTGCATTAACATTGCATTCAATTTTTTCTGCAATGTTTCAAGAAGGTTTACCCATCCAACAAATCAATATGGCTGTTACGTGAATAAGGTCTATGCTAAGTGGTTTATATAACAACAATGTTGATGTCATTGTTGTTCACTGTTGTGCTTGATGCTCGTATTGCACCCCACCCTGGCAGAACAAATCAAAAAGTAATTAACAAGTAATGGGAATGTGAAACAAATGTATGAATAAGATAAGAGGAGATATGACTTTATTAATCCAAGTCGAGACTTTCAGGTGCCACAGCAGCAAGTACAAGACGGTAAACCACTCTGAACTCCAATAGAGACGGAGACGGAGAGCCAGTGAAAGAGACATCGAAGAATTACTCAAGTAATCCTTTGTTCCTCCCCTCACTGATCCTTTTCCCCCCAGAGAGGCAGTACTGACGCGTAGCCTGCGGCGTCTGAGGGAGCAGATCGTCAGAGCCAACCTGCTGGTCCAGGAAGCTGGCTTCATCGCAGAGGAGCTGGACAAACTCACTGAATACCGGGTCACTCTGCAGATCCCCTCAGCTAACCTCAATGCTAACCGCAAGGTAAAAGACACGCAGCAAACACACAGCGAAGCTTAATGATTACTGCATGGTATAACTGCCAGCTACAACACACATATCAACAGCTTACCACACACACACACACACACAGACACACACCCTTAATGCTAACAAAGTAATAATTAACACAAAGACACACCCTTAATGCTAACAAAGTAATAATTAACACAAAGACATAGACTTAGTTTACCTCCAACCCTAAAGTTAATGCTAACCATAAGCTATAGAACATATATACAGCTCGATGCTAGTTGCAATGCATCACTAATCATATACACACACAGACATAACGACACACACACACGACATACCCCCAACCTTAACGCTAATCAGGTAGTCATAAATACACATACAGTTTATTTGTTTACACCGCAAATCTCATTGCTACCCACATGGTAACGGACATAGCACATGCGGACACATCACCACTTAAAATGTGAAACATCTGTATAAATGTGTGTGTTTTGAATATGTGTGTAGCGTGATGCTGTGCTGAGCGAGCCAGCGGTCCAGGTGAGGAGGAAGGGCCGGGCGAAGCAGATCTGGACTCTGGAGAAGATGGAGAACCGCTTGGTGGACATGAGAGATCTCTACCAGGAGTGGAAGGACTTTGACGACGACAACCAAGTGAGTTACCATGACTACCCACTCGGTATGCCCTGACAACCCGGCCAGCTACCACCACTACTTGACAACTCATTCAGTAACTATGACTAGACTTCGGAGCTACCAGAACAACCTACTTTGTAACCATGAAAACAACCCATTTGCTAACATGCCAACTCACTCAGTAACCACGACAAACTTGTGAGTTACCATTGTGGGTCACCCTGACCATCCAATTACGGCAACAACCCACTCGGTTACCATGACAACTCATTCAGTAACTATGACAAAGTTGAGGGTTACCATCACCACCCTTTCAGTCATAATGACAACCCTGGGACTTATCCATGGGAAAGTAAATGATGACTATGTAAGATGGTCATTTTGAAGAACGCTGTGTCCCTCGCTCGTCCTCGTCTCCTCTCCTCAGGTGATGTGTTCGTACCTGCGCCGGGCCGACCCATTCTTTGACGAGCAGGAGAACCACAGTCTGATCGGCGTGGCCAACGTCTTCCTGTCCTGTCTCTTCTATGACGTCAAGCTGCAGTACGCCGTTCCCATCATTAACCAGAAGGGGGAGGTATGGACTCAACACTCCCTCACTCACACACACACGGCCAAACAGACACACACACACATACATGAACACACACACACGGACACACACACAGAGCCAGGAACTGCTAAAGGTCACAACATATTTAATATTTATTTTCTGTTAGATGCTACAAGTCTATTAGTATATAGAATTTTAGCGTTCAAGTTGTTAAAGAAAAGATAACGCATATTGGCAGCATATCGATTTTTCTCTAACTTCTCCATTGATCTTATCCATATGTGTTGCACAAGACATTACATTACATACGTAAGCTACTTTTTCCAGTGTACTTTTTATCCAGTTGTGGTAGCCATCGTATCGTTATTATTTTAGATTCTGGGCTTACCTTCTCTAGTCAATACTAAACGTCCAGTACCGCCTGGTTCCTGTGGGTCAGGTGGCGGGGCGTCTCCATGTGGAGGTGATCCGGGTGGCGGGGGGGTTCCAGGACAGCGTTGCTGGGGGGGAGGAAGGAGACAGCAGCCCTGACATGGACAACCAGGACCGCAAGCTCGTCTGCATGGTGAGTACACTCACTCACTCACTCACTCACGCACGCACGCTCGCACTCACTCACTCACTCACAGTAAACACATCGACACACATACTCATTCTGAAAGCTATCATTGCTATCCACCTCTGGTCTCTGGCCTGCCTCTCTTTGTTTGACCTTTGACCCATGTGTTGTGTTGCAGCTGAAGATCCTGCAGGCCACGGGGCTGCCCCAATACCTCTCCAACTTCGTCTTCTGCCAGTACTCCTTCTGGGACCAGCCGGAGCCCATCATCGTGGCCCCCGAGGTGGACACATCAACCTCGTCCCCTGGGGCCAAAGACCCCCACTGCATGGTGGTGTTTGATAGCTGCAAGGTAGGGACACACACACATATATATGTGTATATATATATGTGTATATATGTGTATATATAAACCTATACCAAGATAAACCCCACAACTTCCATTTCCACTGTTTCTTGAGTGTGTATGGTTAGTGTTACTTGCCGCTGGGATTAAGGTTAGCCGGGTATATGTGTGTTATAACCTTTACTTACTAATAGTAACAAAATACATTGGGTCTGACTGCCATTTTGTTATGGATGATTGGAAATGGATGAAAAAATGTATTCAAGAAGCAACGACTCCTTACTCATGTACTCATGACAATTCAAAGACCATCCGGTTTAGTGATGCCCCCCCAAACCCTTTTACTCTACAGAGAAAGAGTTTTGTTATAAGACAGTGTGACTTCTGTACAGAGGCATGCAGTTGGAGGGCATATTTTTTATCTCGGGTTCTTAGTTTAAACCGTGTAATTGTTGTTGTAGATGAATCAACCTTTTTATTAATGCCTTCCTCTGTCCACATCCGTGTTGGTAAGGTTTGGAAATGTGAAGTACTAAAAGGTTCTTGTGTGTGTGTGTGTTTCAGGAGCTGGCTGTGTCGGTGACGGAGGAGTTCATCGAGTATCTGACGGAGGGAGCCGTGGCCATCGAGGTTTACGGCCACAGGCAGGCTGACCCAGCCAGGAACCCAGCCCTCTGGGACCTCAGCATCATCCAGGCCAAGACCCGAACACTGAGAGACCGGTACACACACACACACACACACACACTCACACTCACACTCACACTCTCACACTCTCACACTCTCACACTCTCTCACTCTCTCACACTCTCACACTCTCTCACTCTCTCACTCTCACACTCTCACACACATTCACTCACTCACTCACTGCTTGTTGTCGTCTACCCCTGCAGGTGGAGCGAGGTAACACGGCGTCTGGAGCTGTGGGTTCAGATCCTCGAAATCAACGAGCAGGGGGAGTTCGTCCCTGTGGAGGTGGTGCCCGCCAAGGACGTGTGCACCGGAGGGATCTTCCAGCTCAGACAGGTGATTTTCCAAAGCTTTCTTCTGTTATACTACTACTGATACATCCACTACATTGTTTGCACAATTTATGTTTTCGCTTCAGTTTGTTTTTGCTTATTCTGCTTTTTCATTTATTGTTTTTCTGTCATTTACTTGTTGTTTCCTAGTTGGTTGTAGGGCTGTCAAATGTACATTTGATATTATTATATATTCTTCCAGTAGGATTTTTTTTACATTTGAATATGGAATTACATGTGTGAATAACAGAGCTGGACACTTATCTCAACCTTGAGGCTTGCAACCTGCCTTGACCTGTGCTTGAGCTGTGAGACTTGACTTGGACCCGCCGGCTGTGAGACTTGACTTGGACCCGCCGGCTGTGAGACTAACAGAGACTTGACTGGTTTGAGACTTGAGTCTCTCTGGAGTCTTTAAGGCAAACATTTGGTCAGATTCTATAATAATGCAGATAATAAAAAATTAGCATTATCTGCATTGTTCTTTGTTATTCCAAAAAACAATAAAAAAAATGAATATATCTCTGCTTTGCGCAGTTCTGCCAGCGCTGCCTTAACAGGCGTGAATAACTAGGATGACTTGATGTGCCAGCTAAAGTAGGCCTAGTGGTGACAAATAATGAAAATAGAAATGATACGAAACATAATAAATAAGTTGTGTAAATATTCTGTATACATTAGCCTGCGAAGATTATTCCGGCATCATGCAATAAGCATGGGATCCAGCTGACACCGGAGTGGCAAACAATACAAAACGTTTTGATAATGTTCCCTACTTTCAAGCTATGTAGTAGACTAGTCTACATAACAATTCCATAAAATGAGCCGATTTTGTTTTCGTCATGTTTAGATTTTGAGGAACGCCGATTCCCCCCGACTGGTTATAGCGTCGGCTGTAGCTTCCTTATTCATGTGAAACCCAAAGCATACGGAGCAATTTGTCTCCTATTTGTAGCGTGACACAAACAAGAACTAGAATCATGTTTTGAAACAGAGCAAAACACACATGGCACATTATTTTCCATCTTTTTCTTATACACAACAGCAAAGATTACTATGCCTTATTTGTCCGGATATATATAGATAGATAGATAGATAGATAGATAGATAGATAGATTTACATTAAATCTATCAATTTCATGTTACCAAAGCCACTTGCTGTTACCTTGTTTTGCCATTGTACCGGCCTTATTGCCCCCTGTGGACGTAGCTTGTACAAAGTCGCCCAAGAGTATTATGGCCATGTGCATTAATGATGTGTATTTGATGCAAATTATCTTCATTTTTTTAAGATCCCGTGTTTGTTGTTTCGTTTCACATAATAATCTGCGCTCTCCACATTTCATTTTACTGCTCACATACTTAAATGATTGTTCAGGTAACAAATAAACCTGTGAAGTTTGACTCATGGCTGTTGTTCTCCACCCTCTCAGGGCCAGTCCCGGCGGATCCAGGTGGAGGTCTGCTCGGTGCAGGACTCCGGCACCATGCCCCTGATCGCTGAGCTGATCCTAGCTCTGTCTGTGGGGTGCGTTGAGATCCAGCCTGCAGCCAATCAGGGCTCCCAGCAGGACCAGGAAGACATGGACAGTTACCAGGTATCTGACCAAAGCCTGTAAATCTCTATATCTGACCCCCACTTAGCATTAGTTCAGACCCCCTGTCAGGTCTCTCTTCAATGTTTCTTGAGTGTGGTTGGTCTATTCTGTTAACAGTATTAGGGTCGTGATACATGCCGTATTTTGACCATTATTTTTCTGCTGATGTTTTGAGAAACGGCGAGCATATCCTCACTAAGGGAAAAAAAGTCTTAATTATTATTTTGTTCTCATTTCCGAAAATGATCTTGTGTGTGTGTGTGGTAGGACAGGGATCTGGAGCGGTTAAGGCGCCAGTGGCTCGCTGCCCTGACCAAGAGACAGGAGTACCTGGACCAACACCTCCAGGCCCTCGTCACCAAGACTGGTAACACACTGCAAGCACTTTCTGTGTGGATAATGTGTGTTTACTTGTCTATATTTATGTGTGTGTATGTCAATAGTTTGTGTAATGTTTGTATATATTTCTGTTTCTGTGTGTATATTTCCGTGTGTGTGTGTGTGTGTGTGTGTGAAGCAGAGAAGTGTGAGGATGACATGGAGAGAGAGGCCCAGCTGCTGGAGTGGCGTCTGACCCTGACGGAGGAGAGGAACGCTGTCATGGTGCCCTCTGCTGGTAGCGGTATCCCTGGGGCCCCCGCAGAGTGGTACGTTCCGGGTCCCAGCCTCAGTTTGGCTCGAGGTCCTGTGGGCTTGTGGTTCAGCACTAGTACTCTTTTGTTAGTTCTATTTAACAATCCTATGTTTTTTGCAGGGTACCCCCTCCCGGGATGGAAACCCACACCCCTGTCCTCTTCCTGGAGCTGAGCGGTACGTTTGTTCATGGGTTCTAGGCCGGTACAGAGCCCTTAATAGGCTACAAGGAGGACAGAGTACAACTCTGTCCTCTCATCATATCTCCGCTAACTGTGATTCTCCTCTCTGTCTGCTTTTACTGTCTGCCTGTGTTGACTCATCTATCCCTGTCTACCTTCTATCCCTCTGTGTGTGTGTGTGTGTCCAGCTGATGACCTGAGCTCTCAGGATCAGATGTCGGCCCCAGAGGCCGGCGGTTTGGACGCCACTCTGAATGGAGAGGATGAGGACGACTTCTTCGACCTGCAGATCGTCAAACACTACGACGAAGAGGTCAGCACCCCAAACTTAATGGATTCATTTTAAAATGATATGGGCAGTGTAAAGATACGCAAAAACACTTCTCCCCCAAACATTTTTCTCTCCACAATGACCAAATTGTGTTGTCTACATCACATGATCCACATGAAACACCTGCAACAACTCAATACAACGTGTAGTTGGGGTTAATCTTTACTTTAACCCTATAGAATACTTAAACATCTATACAATTACTCAATTATTATAAATCTTTGCATAATAATAATATAAATATAAATGCCTAAAGTGCATAATACATGCAGTTAGGATATCCAGCAGCCTGTATCCAGGTGTGTGTGTGTGTGTGTGTGTGTGTGTGTGTGTGTGTGTGTGTGTGTGTGTGTGTGTGTGAAGGGAGCAGGCATGTTTGGGTAATGGTGCACACGTGACAGACCAGTCCTCCGTTCGAAATGGCAGCTGGTGTAATTGGCCAGGAAATTTCCTTTTTAGCAGAACATGAAAATGAAACAATACAAAGCATACATGTAGATATGTAAGTGTGTTTAGAAAAAAACTAAAAGACAAAAAGAAAGCATGCCTCTTTTTTGATTTACCTTTAAATCCAAACTTGTATTTCATACCTTTTTTCTTTCTTTAAATATATATATTTGTCTTAATCTTCTTAAGCAACAATACGTTCACATAATGGCAAGATAATTTTGAAACAATCGCAAATATTTCAAAATGAAGTAACGACGTGGAAGAAAACACAACATAACGGATGAAGAAACGACTTTTCGTCTTTCCAATTTCCCACTTCGAGAGTATACTCTCAAGTACGAGTACTTCTTGGTTCAAAGTGTGGCAGACAAGAGTTTTTGAGAAAATACCAGCATGACATATCTCTATTGAAATAAAAGATAAACAGTCAACACAGAAACCGTTGTAGAATATTAGCACAGGCGCTGTAGGTAGGAGGGAAGCGATGGTTTTGAGTGGGCTAGCTCGTCGAGTTTAATGGCTGGTGTTGGCTTCTTGGGCGACCTATTTTGATTTAGATGTGCTAGAAATTGTGCAAAAATTCATGAATTCGAGAGAAAAGGTTGGATGAATGAACAAACAAACTCATGAAGTATAACCATTATCAGATGGTAACAGGCTTTCTCTCTGTATTTTATACTACATTTCCAACTGTTTCACAACATTATGACATGTCACAGAATAAAACTTCGGAGGGACAAAAGGACAGCCTCTAGCAAATACAATTCTAGGTAAGGTGAGTTAATATTTTGGTTTGATTCTATATTTTTTCATAGATTCCCCAGGGATAGGTTTGACAACAATTCAAGTAGCATGATTCATTATGCTTATTCCTACGACAAGGAACTAAACCGTCCTATATGGCTGCTCATCTAGTTCACTCCAGTTCCCTTGCCAAATTTGTTTTTGTCAATATTGTTACCAGAAGTGATAAAAGCTAGTTTTAACCATTTCACCATTGCCGGACACTTAAAGAGTCCGTTATCAATGTGAGTTAGAGCTTGATAAAGAGCCGCTGTTCTAAAAGCAGAGTGCATTTCATGTTAGGCTTCCTTAATGTCAGAGTTCTTCCACTAGCTTGGCGATCACAATATTAAGGGCACGATGGAAGTAACAAGAGGTTTTCAACTCTCTAGTACCAAGTGCTCCATCACACACACACACAAGCACACACGCATACACCCACACACATGCGCACACACACACACACACACACACAAACGCAGACACACGCACACACACACACACACACACACACACAGGAAGTGTTCATCAATCAATCACCTGGCTCCGTCTTACTCTACATGTGGAGGCCGTATGGTGCATGGTATGTGTACACACACACACACACACACACACACACACAACACACAACACACACACACACAGACTGTTTGTGCAGTCTGTGCGGATGGATAAAGACATGCAAAGCGTAAAATCGACCATTTCAGCACAGTTAGGATTACACACCACATTGACCAGAACTTGTATTGTTTCTATGCAAATCGTTTCTATGCAAAATGTACTTGACATGGTCTCGCTTTTCTGCCTACGTCAAATACATTGTTTGATTGTACATATGTTTCACTGTCATATCTTTAAATAT